>JASEVX010000010.1:34527997-34546551 GCA_031761405.1 Serripes groenlandicus
CGGCGGCCAGTTCACCTACTCATGCATTTCCTGGTTTTCTCACACCAGTACTCCACACAACAATCTTCCCAAGCAACTGGCTGCTTTTCCACATAGACTTAGCCCATTGGTGGAAGACGAATGACGCATGTCGCATTGACTTGTGTCAATCCTCGGAAAGAAAGTTGGCCGAGGCCGGGAATCGAACTCACAACCCCCTCGATTGACAGCCTGCGTCGCTACCGACTGAGCTACCGGGGGTCGGCGATACCTGGGTGAGGAAACCATACCAGGCTACACACCATGACCCCGGTGAGGGACGATCGAACCGGAGACGCCCGGTATACCAATTCGACAACTTCACCCATTCGGTAATGGCAGATTCCTTGAATTGAGTGAACCGGGCAATGTATGTGATGATCTATAAATTAATTATATTGACCGGTGAGGAAAGTCGTGTATGCAAAGATCTGATCCTTCCGTTTCAACTTTTGCAGGAATTAAAAGGTTTTTTCATGGTACGAAAGTCATACGAAAGTCATAGTTTGACCATTCATCCCCAGGCTGATGCAATGAATGTAGACGTTTCATCATTATTCGAAATGTCAACATATTATATAGGGCTATATCAAATATCGGGTTATGGTTGTCAGCGATAACTGGATCTGGTGTGTGATACATTCGGTAATGCTTACAGCGATAAAAGGTAAGGTCGTGCGAAAATCGGCATTCTGTAAACCCGGTACGTCGTGCGAAAATCGGCATTCTGTAAAGCGTTCAACGATAACTCGATACGTCATTGGTAAGGTTTTCATCGATAACTAGAAACGTCATGCCAAAACCGGTGTTAGGTACGGTTTTTTCAGCTATAACTAGAAACGTCATTCCAAAACCGGTATTAGGCAAGGTTTTCAGCGATAACAAGAAACGTCATGCCAAAACCGTTGTTAGGTAAGGTTTTCAGCGATAGTTCGATACGTCATTGGTAAGGTTTTCAGCGATAACTAGAAACGTCATGCCAAAACCGGTGTTAGGGTAAGGTCTTTTCAGCTATAACTAGAAACGGCATGCCAAAACCGGTGTTAGGTAAGGTCTTTTCAGTTATAACCAGAAACGTCATGCCAAAACCGTTGTTAGGCAAGGTTTTCAGCGATAACAAGAAACGTCATGCCAAAACCGGTGTTAGGTAAGATTTTCAGGTATAACTAGATACGTCATGCCAAAACCGGTGTTAGGTAAGGTTTTCACCGATATTTTGATACGTCATTGGTAAGGTTTTCAGGGATAACTAGATATGTCATGCCAAAACCGGCATTAGGTAAGGTTTTCAGGGATAAATAGATATGTCATGCCAAAACCGGTGTTAGGTAAGGTTTTCAGGGATAACTAGATATGTCATACCAAAACCGTTGTTAGGTAAGGTTTTCAGGGATAACTAGATATGTCAAATTGTCATGCCAAAACCGGTGTTTGTTCGCTAAGGTTTACAGCGATAAATCGATACGTCATTGGTAAGGTTTTCAGCGATAACTAGATACGTCATGCCAAAACCGGTGTTCGCTAAGGTTTCCAGTGATCAGTTGGTACAGCCATACTATAGGCGATAACTAGATTCCTCGTTTGAAAAGGGTGCTTTGGAGCAGGTTTACGTTATAGCAATTCAGCCCTGACGACTTGTGTGGGGATATCAGTTCTCTTGAAATTTAACACATATGCAACACATCTGCAGCGGAAAATTTAAAAAATATCCCGACGAAAACGTGGAAAAAGTCTGTCTAGTTGTTGAATACTGTTGAAAACATTGTGGAAAAATGAGAAATTATTAGAAATCTATTCATTTGTATCTGTTTTTCAAAAGTTATCTGCCACAGATATATAAACAGGCATATGTATGTGGAAAGGGATGAATATTGACAAGACGTTCGACATGTCAACAAGTAACGACTGATCAGATTGAATAGACGGTCAACAGGTAACGACTGATCAGATTGAATAGACGTTGGACAGGTAACGACTGATCATATTGACTGGAGGGTGGACAGGTAACGACTGATCATATTGACTAGAAGGTTGACAGGTAACGACTGGTCAGATTGACTAGAAGGTGGACAGGTAACGACTGATCAAATTGACTAGAAGGTGGACAGGTAACGACTGATCAGATTGACTAGACGGCCAACAGGTAACGACTGATCAGATTGACTAGACGGTCAACAGGTAACGACTGATCATATTGACTGGAGGGTGGACAGGTAACGAATGATCATATTGAATAGACGGTCAACAGGTAACGACTGATCAGATTGAATAGACGGTGGACAGGTAACGACTGATCATATTGACTGGAGGGTGGACAGGTAACGACTGATCAGATTGACTAGACGGTCAACAGGTAACGACTGATCATATTGACTGGAGGGTGGACAGGTAACGACTGATCAGATTGACTAGACGGTCAACAGGTAATGACTGATCATATTGACTGGAGGGTGGACAGGTAACGACTGATCATATTGACTAGACGGTCAACAAGTAACGACTGATCAGATTGACTAGACGGTCAACAGGTAACGACTGATCATATTGACTGGAGGGTGGACAGGTAACGACTGATCATATTGACTGGAGGGTGGACAGGTAACAACTGATCATATTGACTGGAGGATGACAGGTAACGACTGATCAGATTGACTAGACGGTCAACAGGTAACGACTGCTCATATTGACAGGAGGGTGGACAGGTAACGACTGATCATATTGACTAGACGGTCAACAAGTAACGACTGATCAGATTGACTAGACGGTCAACAGGTAACGACTGATCATATTGACTGGAGGGTGGACAGGTAACGACTGATCATATTGACTAGACGGTCAACATGTAACGATTGTTCATATTGAATAGACGGTCGACAGGTAATGACTGATCATATTGACTAGACGGTCAACATGTAACAATTGTTCATATTGAATAGGCGGTCGACAGGTAACAACTGATCATATTGAATAGACGGTGGACAGATAAATACTGATCAGACAGAACAGCCACGGAGACTGATCTGGACGGTTTTCTTCTATTTTGATGGCTAATTTATTATCATCAATTATGACACCATGTAGATAAAACTCTATATTCAGGCAAAAGTAGGTAACTTAGAACATGCAGTTCTAAATAACATACTGGTGACTTTAGACTTTTCCTGTAAATTTATCAAAAATCCTTGGCATGGTTAACCCTTTCTATATGGAATTATTATATCAGCAAGTTTTAAAAACAATGTGTAAAAAGGCGAAATTGTTTAATATAAACAGTAAGTACCCCATATTCCAGAGTAATTTTTAAGTATATGTCAATACTACTACGTTTTCATATGTACTACATTTTTACTCTTACAAGTTCTCAAAGCAAACAACTCTATGAAGACAAGTTCATATGAGCCTATCTTGAGTGGAAAAAGTATAAATTGGCATCTGTGAACAGTAAAGATCCAGATCAGCCTGTGCACTGGCACAGTTTGATCAAGATCTACACTGTTCATATATGACTTAAAAGTTGTATACGTTTGTTAGAGACTTCTGTCAACTTGTGCAAATTCGGGTAAAACTGAGCAGGTGGTCAGTATTATCTGAACATATACTGTTCAGAAATGCCAATTTGGACCTTTTCCCATGGATGGACTGTCCCTTACATCAAGTATACAGAGCTCTAGATATGGGGCATTCTGAATGTTCTAAAAATTCTTATTTGACCCTCTAAGGCTCTAACCCTATGTTGTGGGTACTCAAAAGAATCGTCTCGCTGAGACGATTCTTTTGAGTACCCACCACATAGAGTTTTCTTTAATAATGAGAGAAAACATTTGCGAAAAGAGGCTGAATACCCCTACTTATCTAGACCTCTACAAGTATATGGTTTAGAGATGAAAAGAGGGCAAAGAATAAACTAAAACTATATAATCTTCTTTGTATCACATATAATTGTATATTTCAACTTTTTACTAGACAATATATTATAGTTAGTACATAAATGTAATAGATTTTCTTCGAGATGGCATTTGCAAAAATCTCTTCCATGAAATCGGTCAGAACTACTTTGACCATTTACAATACAATAAATATGGAATTCCTTGGATGCATAGTCAACCCCCTCTTCTTCACAATTTAAAACCCTGTTTGTAAATGTTTTATAATGAGAACATTGTGAAAGAAAATGCAAGTGCTTGTGAGAAGCACCTGCTTTTTCCACAAATGTTTCCTCAGTATCATAGTTATGTCCCTGTGACACATCATTATTATTACTTCTTTCAAATTCATGCAAATCTAAATTGTGTCCTTTGGAATGCAGGTTAACCTTATCAGATGAATCTAGCCTTCTTATTTCATGGACTTTGTTAAAGGAATTATGTAATGGTGATAAATGCCAGTTTGAAGAAATATTACATTTACAATAATCAGAAGAACAAAATACACAACAATGTAAATGATTAAGTCCTTGTAAAAATATCCTACACACAACTATTATGTACTGTAGGTATCTAATGTAAGCTATACTATGTTTAATGGAACAGTGAGAAATATCCACATTATCGAAACTGTCAACACCACACAAACTTATTAAGGTCACGTGTTGGTCTGCACAATCATGTAACGCAGAGTGAATGTCTTTGATGAGAAAATGTCTATGAAAGTTTTTAGGGGTCCACAATTCGTCAGCTGTTGAGAATTTCTTCAAAATTGTCTGGTATTGAAGCTCCAGCATTAATAAATAAACTTTTAAGAACAGTGAGTTCCTTTGAAAGCATGTCAACTTTGCGCTGTAATCGTTCGTTTTCTGATGCAAGATCATTAACTCTACCCTCTGTTTCTCCTTGGCGAAGTTTGGCCTTTTCTCTACTCTTTCGTACGGCAACGTTATTTCTTGCTCTTTTGTCGTAGTACTCGTTTGTATCCTTTGGTGGTTCCTTTTTCCTGGGTCGAATTGGCCCGCCGGCCGATGGTTTGCGGCCGGGTTTTCTACACTCGTACACGGGTGACTTTTCTGCAGAAGAGGACCTTGAGCTACTCGACTCGGAGAAAGTATCCACTGATCTTGTGAAATTGGTGGGACGAGAAGCCCTGCTTCCCTGGCAAGCAGTGAGATCAAGGTCTTCTGCCTTGATCGTCACAATCTGCCCGCCCCTGGTCCCGGAAGATGGTAATAAAGCCTCCTCAGGGTTAGTCATGCAGACTATTTGTGTTGTTTCCGACCCAAACTGTAAAGAAAGAGAAAAAGACAATAAGAAACTTTCCCAGATTTGTTTGTAAGGATGTCCCAGCACTGTCTGCAATTAACCATTTTGAATTTGCAGATGCATTTCCATGACTTTTAAAAACATTGTGAAGAAAATGCTCATAATAGTTATATAATATATTTCAGTCAAGAATTTTTCAGTTATCTGCTGCAAATTCCTTGCAAGTGGGGAGTGTAAAACTGAGATTTTGTCATAGAACCTGTGAAACATTATACAATCAGTTGGTTTGTATAAATAGCTCGCAGCTTAATTATAACCAAAACAAGCAACTTGTCATGCACCTGCAGTTGACTAGTTCTTGAATTTTACTTTTTCCACAATGTTTTCAATTTAAACTTGAAATGGATACGATTTTACAGAAGTTTCTTGAAACCATCCAAATCTAAATGGCAAACAGTGCAGAGCCCGATCAGACTGCTTTGATCCGGTGGATTACCTAGATCTTTACTTTTCTAAAAGGGTCTAACGGTTGATCTTAAACAAAAACCTCTGTAGTGTACTAGAATTTGCCCTCGGTCGAGATAAATGGGATAGCTTTAAACCTTTCCCTCATACGATAGACTTTGAAGTTATTTTGTCAAAAAATAGAAAATCTCTATAATTGAATGGATAACCTATGACTAAAAGTGGAAAACATTGTGGCAAAAGGAGAAATTGCTTTGATCAATTTCTTCTTTTGTCACAATGTTTTCAAAAGGCCGTCTGCCTCAGAGGCGTCAGAAAGCGTCTATATGAGGGAAAGGGTTAAACATTGTATCAGATTTAATACATTTCCCAAACAATTAATGATCACGAACAGTATTGTACAATTGTCTCTTCCTAAAAATCATTAATATGATCTAAATAAATAATCATTTTCAGTAATTTAACAAAATATTTACCTTTAAAATGTCAGTGTTGTTGATGAGTGAAGTTATGGAGGTGTGGTCAGTCTCCACAAGGTCAAGGTCGCTGGCAGGGAATATCGTATCGATATTCAGTGGTCCGCCCTCGCCCTCCAAGGCAGGAATCGCAGAGTTGATCAATTCCTGCAAGTCGATCACGTTCTCCAAGGTGGGGTCTAAGTGATTAAATTCCTGATCAACGTCGTTAGTGAACGTAAACACAGATTTCGAAAAGTCTTTGAACACGAGATCTGGTGCCCCCTCTTCATACATTCGCGGAGATTCCATCGGCGTATGTGCGGTTGGTGGTGTTAAGCTCCCTTGGCATGTTGAGTCAATAAGATTGTCCGCGAAAATGAAGTTTAAATTATCCAGACCTGCGGCTACGAATGAACTGCTTAAAGAATACAGGGTGACACTTTGAGATGTCACGAAAATAACTTTGAGTTTTTTTAAGATGTGTATTCAAGTTCAAGCTATTTCGCAATACCTTCAAGGTGCTCGCTCGACGGTTTATATAGCCTTTAGCCGCTTCACACACGTCGGTATTATACATCCGCGGGGCTGTAATGAATGGAAATTAATATCGAAACATTTCGTATCATATTTTATGTGTGATATAACTTTAAAATACTCAATTTTATTTAAAAACTGAATGCAATTCTGAAAATAAGCAAGGTTTATTCATTTAAATGGGTTGTTTTCCACGCACTATTTTAATCAAAATAGATCAATGACGTCAATGAGCATAAACTGGGTCTATATTTAGAAAATGTCGTAATGGTAATCTTCCATCTGTTACTATTTTTAACTATTAGTAATGAACTTGTGTGTTCCTACGTCAAGATTGTGTGACGTCAATGGGGAGACCCCACGGGTAGATTATTAACTAGGGCAATTTACAACTTTAGATGATATTTGGTGATCTATGAATGGAATCATATGATGACTACTCAGCCAAAACATTATTTTTCATACTATTTTTAGTATGTGACAGGTAGTGTAGGCAATAGTTCTAATCGTTTAGCAACACAGTACAGATAAACTGCATAAATCAACGATAATATTCCACTTTCGTGGTGGGTCAAAATCAAGGACATTCAAAATAAATTGACATACATGTATGCTACAATCAAGTCCTATACTATTAACACGTTTAGGAGGTTTCGAGTGATCGATTTTAGAAGGTAATTCACACTAATTCGTTACATAAAATATAACTACATGTATATATATGTATAACGATAGAAATTCCCGAAGTTGATCAAGAACACGAAGCGGACACAAGTCCGTACTGTTCGCAAATTAAAAGTTGACTTTTGTGAACACTGCAGATCCTGATCAGACTGGTCATCCCGCACAGACTGATCAAGACAAACGATGTTCACGTATTACTTACACACACAAGTCTGTTAATCCTTTCCCTCATACGACAATTCTGCAGCAGACGACTTTGAACGTATTTTGTCAAAACATAGAAAATCTCCATAATTGAATAATGGATAACCTATGACTAAAAGTGGAAAACATTGTGGCAAAAGGAGAAATTGCACGTGTTGTGCAATTTCTTCTTTTGTCACTATGTTTTCCAAAAGCCGTCTGCTGCAGAGGCGTCAGAAAGCGTCTATATGAGGGAAAGGTTAACAAGAAGTGTCAGTCTACCTGTATAGATTCCGATCAGACTGAGCCTGTGCACAGGGTGATATGAACCTACGCTGTAGGACTGCCGAAATGTCAACTTGCATCTTTTCTCTCGAAGACTGGAAAGTTTTAAGTCCAAGGCTTTTTTTTAAGGTAGAAATTGCTTAGGAGCCAGTATACGGTCACGGGTTAGATTTTTCCAGGGACAATATAGTAATGCACGGTCCCTGATTGTTCCTACAATGAGCGATTTCTCCTTTTGCCACGGTATTCTCAACTCTATTCAATAACTATAATTGTATTAATAGACACTCGCATAAGTGCCTAGATGTTTTTCCATAGTTGAAATGTGTTGTATGTGGGAAACCAGTAATGTATTGATACGAGACACGCTTAAATGTAAATCAATCAAGACTCTTATTCAGATTTATTCAACCCGGCCTTTTCCCAATAATACCAAATCTGCAAGGGCCGACTTTGAAAACATAATTTTTTTTCCATAAATGAGAGGCTATTTGTTTAATAGAGCTGGAAACAATGTGAGCAATTTCTCGTTTTACCACACTGTTTTCCTGTTAGTGGGAAATAGCACTGCTACAGGAAAACTAGACTTAAATTAGTAACTGGTGTAAATGAAGTACATACAATAGCGGCATGTTTGTTCTTCAATATCTCAGTGCATCCCCTGACTACAGATCGTTTCATGTTCAGAGCGAAGTGCCGAGCCCCGGTAACTCAGTCGGTAGCGACGTGGGCTGTCAATTCAGGGGTTGTGAGTTCGAATCCCAGCTCGGCCAACATTCTTTCCGACGTTTGACAAAAGTCACCGTGACATACGTCACTCGTCTTTCACCAATGGGCTGTTTAACAGTCTATGTGGAAAATCAGCCAGTTGCTTGGAAAGTATGTTGTGTGGTGTACTGGTGTGGGAAAACCAGAAAACGCATGAGTAGGTGAACTGGTCGCCGTGATATGACTGAAAAAATGTTGAAAACGGCGTTAAACCCTCATCAATCAATAAAAGCGCAGTGTTGATTTGTATCGATATATATTATATGATGTAAATGCTTGTGTCTCTCCAATATGTAAATGCATGGAATGCTTCCAGGCTACAGGAAAAACCTTAACCTTAATGTTCGCAGCAAGTGTATGCACCTAGATTAAGTCTCATTGGATTCTGCACTAATTAGAAATAACAACGCTTAATGGAGTGGAGCCACCATTTACCTTCTTCAGGCGATGTAGAGACATATGCCTGGATATCACACCGTTATGTAGGCCTAAATCACAAACTGACCTATATCTATCATATCAATTGGTATAATCGACCTTCGAGACTTTAGTGCCATCTAATATCCAGATCTGATCAGCATGCGTCTCAATGCATTTTAAAATGATATCCTTGTTTGCCATTTAGTCAGAGAAGCATTCTGGAAGCCCTTAACCCTTTCCCAATAAAACTGCAGCAGACGACTTTGAAAACCAAGTGGACAAAAACCTGAACAATTTCCATAAAAGATAGCTTAATTGTTAACTAATGTTGAAATCATTGCGGCCAAACGAGAAATTGCTCATCATGAGCAATTTCGCCTTTGGCCACAATGTTTTCAAAAGTCGTCTACATGCTGCTATTGCGTCAAAATGCGTCTGCAGGTGGGAATAAATACAAGCTTTACGAGTATCGGTATGCACGTTGATAAGTATAACAATTAAACCCCTCCTCAACTTGCAGACTCAATTTTACGCGTTTGCAGTACACAAGTTTTCTCTGTTTTTGTTGGCATCTATTCAATAATTTTACTTTGATTTGTAGAGGTTTTTCTATATATGACTAGACATCTTCAGCGTCGACTTCAGAGTTCGAAACTAAAAAGGTTTACTCTGTGATCATAATTTGTGTTCATGTATCCGATTGGTCAGAAGCAAATAGATTAGCCGAATTGACCAATCCGAAATCTTATTTTGGAGAATATAGCTCATTAATGATCACAGAGAATGTTTTCAGAGTTTCGGAGCCTGCATATTTGTTGTATGTGGGAAATGGTTACACTCAATACAGCATAAGGTTGAGTTTCGTGTTACTAAGAAAAACTCAGATGGTAATAAGGCATTACAGAGGTAGTCTACGTGGATATGTATACATTCAATCTAATTAAAATCAGACCCTGTGTAGGTCTAAAAAAACTCTTGTTTTAAAACTTTCACTGACAAATTTCAGAAAGTTGACTCTTTCAAGTAGAAAATTTGACCGCTATATGTAACTTCTATCAGGATATTTGGTAAATTATATAAAGTCTACATGGCAAACAATGCAGATTTCAGGAGAGACAGCTCGTAACGAATGAATATACATTGTTTGCAAAAAACTTTAATTGCCTTCGACAGCGAAAGGGTTAATGAGATGTGATATCGTAACCCGATAGGTGTGTGTATTTATACAAGGGAAGTAACTTCGATAACAAATTGAAAGGGGCAGCCTGAGTTGTTCATCTTATTTGTATGTTTATCGTACACAGAACTTTGTGAATAGTAACAGTAACATCCCTCCCTAGTTGGGAAAATATAGACACACCCTGGTAGGGAAAATATAGACAGATCCTGGTAGGGAATATATAGACAGATCCTGGTAGGGAAAATATAGACAGACCCTGGTAGGGAAAATGTAGACAGATCCTGGTAGGGAAAATATAGACAGACTCTGGTAGGGTTAATGTAGACAGATCCTGGTAGGGAAAATATAGACAGACCCTGGTAGGGAAAATATAGACAGACCCTGGTAGGGAAAATGTAGACAGATCATGGAAGGGAAAATGTAGACAGACCCTGGTAGGGAAAATATACACAGATCCTGGTAGGGAAAATGAAGACAGGTCATGGTAGGGAAAATATAGACACACCCTGGTAGGGAAAATATAGACAGACCCTGATAGGGAAAGTATAGACAGACCCTGGTAGGGACAATATGGATAGACTCTGATAGGGATCCTATAGAAAGACCCTGGTCTGAAGTTCGATTTAAGAGATACAATGAATATTCAAAAGCGAGTATTTTTTTGTTTTTAAAAGGACACAGCCATGCCTTTCCAAAAAACAACAAATCAATATCGACTTTATAAAAAGTTCACATGAGATTAATATATTCAGAGACGTGTACTACATTTATATGTTTCTGGTATATTGGAATATCGTGGGTAAAAGTCATGTGAATAAGGAATAAGAACAAATAAGCGGTAATTAAGAAGTTATCAACATCACTAGTGTCGATAGTATAGAACGGAATATTAACCCTTTCCCTCATACGACAATTCTGCAGCAGACGACGTTGAACATATTTTGTCAAAAAATAGAAAATCTCTATAACTGAATGAATAACCTATGACCAAAAAGTGGAAAACATTGTGGCAAAAGGAGAAATTGCACGTTTTGTGCTATTTCTTCTTTTGTCACTATGTTTTCAAATAGCCGTCTGCTGTCAGAGGCCCCAAAATAAAGCTGCGGCGATACACATCTGCGTAATGTATCGACCATATCAGCCTGCGTTGTCCGAAAAAACACATGAGGCGAAAAGTGTATATCCGGGTACGCCGGGCTGGAGTGCAAAGCGGGATAATCAGACGGCCCTGATAAGTATGAATCAACAAAAACGATGAACATTCAAAAGCGATTAATATATTCAGAGACATATAATACATATATATATCTCTGATATATTGGAACATCATCTTGGGAAAACGATATACGAGCCGTCCCGCGAGAAAACTGACATTATGGCATCTGCGTAATGTATCGACCCAGATCAGTCCGCGCAGTCTGATTCGGGCCGACACATTCCGTATCAGGGGAATAGAGGTATAAAGTAATGATTCCTGAAACAGAAAATCAACAGGTGGCGAAAAGTGTCTATCCGGGTAATCCTGTGTGGCATGTTTATGCTTATCCGGATCGATATTTTACGCACAGTCCACAATGTTGGTTTTATCGCGGGACGGCTCACTTATTAATAAAGAATAACTAGAGATTGCTTTTTTGAAAAAGCGCTTGTCTCCCCATTTGTGTGGTCGTAGGGGAGTAAAAGAAATGATGGAGATGAATTCTTTAGTTTTGGACTGGAGATGAAGCAACAGTGACAATCCTCAGTTATTGAGCGGAAACCATTTTTCAGCTGAGGGTTACCATGACCTTGGTCTTTGACCTAGTGACCTCAAAATCAATAGGGGTCATTTGCTGCTGGTGCCCAACCTGCACACCAAGTATGAAGTTCCTGGGCCCAAGCAATCTTCAGTTATTGAGCGGAAACCATTTTTCAGCCAAAGGTCGCCGTGACCTTGACCTTTTACCTACTGACATCAAAATCAATAGGGGTCATCTACAGGTTAGGACCAAGCTGCACACCAAGTATGAAGTTCCTGGGTATAAGCGTTCTTGAGTTATTGAGTAAAACACATTTTTCAGCTGAAGGTTACCGTGACCTTCGACATTTGACCTAGTGACCTCAAAATCAAACAAATTCAATAAAGGTCATTTACTGGTTAGGACCAACCTGCACACCAGGTATGAAGTTCCTCAACATAAGTGTTCTTTAGTTATTGAGAGGAAACCATTTTTCAGCTGAAGATTACCATGACCTTGACCTTTAAGCTATTGACCTCAAAATCAATAGGGGTCAGCTACTGGGGGTGACCAACCTGCACACCAAGTATTAACTTCCATGGCCAAAGCATTCTACAGTTATTAAGCAAAAACAATGTTTCAGCTCATTGTCACTGTGACCTTTCAGCTCAAGGTCACTGTGACCTTGACTTTGACCTCAAAATGAATAGGGTCTTCTACTGGGCATGGCCAACCTGCATACCAAGTATGGAGTTCCTCAGCCCAAGCATTCTTCAGTTATTGGGCAGAAACCATTTTTTACCTCACAAGGTCACCATGACCTTGACATTTGACCTTCTGACATCAAAATCAATAGAAGTCATCTACTGGTCATGACCAACCTGCATATCAAGTATGAAGATCCTATGCCCAAGCGTTCTTCAGTTATTGAGCGGAAACAAGTGTGATGGATGTGACCTTGACCACTGTGACCTTGACCTTTGACCTAGTGACCTTAAAATTAATAGGGGTCATTTACTGGTGGTGACCAGCCTGCACATCAAGTATGAAGTTCCTTGGCCCAAGCAAAAACTATTTATCAACTCATCGTCACTGTGACCTTTCAAGCTCATGGTCACTGTGACCTTGACTTTAGACGTACTGACCTCAAAATCAATAGGGGTCTTCTACTAGGCATGGCCAACCTGCATACCAAGTATGGAGTTCCTCAGCCAAAGCGTTCTTCAGTTATTGAGCGGAAACCATTTTTTACCTCACAAGGTCACCATGACCTTGACCTTTGATCTTCTGTTATCAAAATCAATAGGGGTCAGCTACTGGTCATGACCAACCTGCATACCAAGTATGAAGTTCCTACGCCCAAGCGTTCTTCGGCTATTGAGCGGAAACAAGTGTGACAGACGGAAGGACGGAAGGACGGAAAGACGGAAGGACGGAAGGACGGACGGAACGGGCAAAAACAATATGTCACCCCCATGTAATGGGGGAGACATAATAATACAAAAAGAACGGTATTAATAAGTTATCAGCATGTCTCTTACCGAGTTGTTAGACCGCATGAACACACACCGATGTAAGTTGTTAACCCTTCCTCATATATAACACATATACAGCATTTAACTTTACTGTGAAATATATAGGTATGGCATCGTAATTAGTGAATAAAGTTTGTAACAGTTGGGCAAAAGTCATCTTCTGCTGGGCTACTTATACTAATACGGCCCTGTCTGCGCTGCAAATACGTTAGCATGAGTCTTTAAGTGGAAAAGGGTTAACGTTGCAATCCTTATTTTTCATTCATATGTATTTTGGTATAACCGTTTAACTATCTGTTTTGGGGGTGTTGTCTTTTTTTTTTGTCACATCAAATATAACTTATTTTTAAGGTAGGTGTTTTGAAATGCTACGGGTATAGCAGAGACTTATCATAATGAATGACCACGTCATATGATTTTCTACGACATTGGAAGGGATGAAATATCGTATATAATTCAATTAGACGTCTTTATCACAACTTAACCGGCATACTATATTCTTATTTGTTTTTCAGATTTCACATGAGAGGACAAGTTGGTATTGTGATAAACTGAATGTTAATGCCTCGAAAATATTACAGTTGAGATTGTTTAAAAACTCTTAGTTATGATATATCTCATTTAAAAGGACGTCGAGTTGCCAATGTTTTATGTTTGTGTTTAGCTAACCTCGCATTTCAGTTTATTTCATGCTATTTAAGATTATTTACTCGTCCCTGATTAGGTCTGCAGCAGATCGAGGGCTTGGCGTGAAAACCTATTTTGAAAGCCCTGGTTTAGGGGCAATTTTGACCCCTCTGTAAACAATGCAAATTTAGGTGCCATTGCTCAGAACGAGCAATGGTACCTAAATTTCCATTGTTTACAAAGAAAAATGATTTAACGCTTATAAGGACTTTATGGCGAGGTGATTAACCTTGGTAAAAAAAATACAAATTTAAGTTACAACCGTTTCTCGCCAAGCCCTCGAGATGCTAGTGTTAAAGTTTCAATTCAATATCAGCATTGAATAACGTCATTATCTCTTTAAAGTTCTTTTTCAAGTTCAAAGAGATATCCTGATATGTGTATATTTCATAAAATGTTAATGCATGTATCTCCATAATAGTAGAATGTATAGACTTATTCTAATCAACAGGTACCGATCTAAGAAAGTATTTGGGACCCTTATATATAGTCGATAAATATAGAATCAAAACAATACGAGTTTTACGATATCTGCCGAGCCCCGGTAGCTCAGTGGGTAGCGACGTGGGCTGTCAATCAAGGGGATGTGAGTTCGAATCCCGGATCGGCCAACTTTCTTTCCGACGATTGACAAAAGTCAATGCGACATGCGTCATTCGTTTTCCACCAATGGGCTAAGTCTATGTAGAAAAGCTGCCAGTTGCTTGGGAAGATTGTTGTGTGGAATACTGGTGTGAGAAAACCAGGAAATGCATGACTAGCTGAACTGGCCGCCGTGATATAAATTGTTTTAAAACGGCGTTAAACCCCAATCAATCAATCTAAAGTCTTGATTTTCCATTTCAGATGTATTCTATTTATAGATTGGAAAGCCAGCATTTTGGACAGATTCGATTTCTTTCAATAATTTTTTACATGCAAAACTGCAAAACAAATCACACTTTTTCGAACCAAGGGGCATTTAAACATAAGCATTAAAATCCATTTTGATAAAAACCAAGAAAGTAGTTTAGTTTTTTACATGCAAAACTGCAAAACAAATCACACTTTTTAGAACCATGGGGCATTTAAACATAAGCATTTTGATGCACTTACCGAAATAAAATCCATTTTGATAAAAACCCAGAAAGTAGTTTTTGTTTATTTGTCGTCTTGAGGAGTATTATTATATTTACGGAATTAAAACCAGGTAATTAAACAAAATGTTGTTTAAACATGTTAATATAAAACACTGCAGAAAATATTGCAGGAGAAGGAGCAAATGCTTTTAATTCTCAAAAGTATCTAACTCTGCATCACTCTAAAAGAGAATGTGTTTGAGCTAACTTTTTTTTAAATTATAAAAATAATTTGATGATGTTTTTATGTAAATCAGGGGCGTAGCTCCCTTTAGGCACTGTAGTCACGTGCCTACACATTTATTCTCAAAATGCCCCAAAATGAAGCTGCGGCGATAGACATCTGCGTAATGTATCGACCAGATCAGCCTGCGCTGTCCGCGCAGATTGATCCGGCCGACACATTCCGTCTTAGGGGGGATAGACGTATAGAGCAGTGATTCCTGAAACAGAAAATCCACAGGAGGCGAAAAGTGTCCATCCGGGTAGGCCTGTGTGGCATGCTTAGGCTGCTCCGGGTCGATACTTTACGCAGAGTCCACAATGTTGATTTTCTCACTAGACGGCCTACACATTGATTATTGCAAAGCTACGCCCCTGTAAATAAACATATCATTTTTCGACAATATGTTGAATGTATGCTGATTGTCTATACTACAAATTCATTTCCACTTGTATTGCAATGGATTGCATATTGTTACTCCCGTAGTGCAAATTGTATCGTATCGTAAACTGTCTAGCCTATCTAGGGGCGTAGCTCCCTTTAGGCACTGTAGGCACGTGCCTACACATTTTTCTCTAAATGCCCCGAAATGCAGCTGCGGCGATAGACATCTGCGTAATGTATCGACCAGATCAGCCTGCGCTATCCGCGCAGACTGATCCGGCCGACACACTCCGCCTTAGGAGGATAGATGTATAGAGTAGTTATTCCTGAAACAGAAAATCTACAGGAGCGGAAAAGTGTCTATCCGGATAGGCCTGTGTGGCTTGCTAAGCCTGATCCGTGTCGATACTTTACGCAGAGTCCACAATGTTGATTTTCTCACGAGACGGCCTACACATTGATTATTGCAAAGCTACGCCCCTGCTATCACACCCCTAGTCAACCTAGCATAGATTAATATCATCAACTGCATGGTCTTAATTTGCTTTACTTTTTTTAAATGAAGTGAATGTCCTTCATTGAAAAAGAATAAAAATATTTCATTGTTTACGAGTTATCAATTTCCAGTTGTCTACTGTTTCTTCAACTTCGGCAATCTAGGTGCTATGCATAAACGCAGTCTTAATTTCCAGCGAAATTGAAACCTTACACCATTTTTCTCATGTAATATAAGTATTTAATTTCTTCAAAAAGTAGTGTCCACGTCAGATAGTTCGAGAACTTTACACAATCAACTCATAGTAAAGGTCCTGATTTTACAGAAACGGATTTAGTAAAAAAAAATGTTTTCTGACCTTCGCATTCATAAGCACACAAACATTTGAATTTGCAAAACCATAAATGTTATAACAACAACAAAGTGCCGAGATCCCAGGTCCACAAAAAATAAAGAAACTTTACGCTACTTTCTATAATCAATTTGACAAACTATCCATTACCACCTAAGTTTTAGTGCTTGTTTTAGGGCTAAATTATTCTATGCGTCTCATTGGTTGAAATACTCTTAATTGCGTCAGGGAACTATTTTTGCTTGGAAAATCGAAATTGATTGCAGGTTGCAGTGACACTTGCGTATTTAATTCTTTATTAGTAGCGAGATATATAAAAGGTGAGTGAACAAATTATACAGCAAACATTTTTTGACAAGTTAGAGCAAGGACTATCCAGTATTAACTTGCACATTGTTCCAAAATGCTATTTGTTTTCATAGGAAACCAAAATACTAAAGAAGTCGGCCATTTTTACAATAATAAACCTATTTTTACCGGTGTACTGCGATTAAACAGCGTCTTGTTAGTCCATTAAATCATCATTTTAGCGAAATATCTTGAATGGTGATCCGAACTGATGTAATACGTTTAGCAACTAACAAACTGTCATGCTTTTACGTTGTTTTGGTTTCGGTAGTATTGCGCAATATTTTCAGGGGAAGGAAATACTAGGATTTTTCAAATTATTGCATCAGAGATTGAAATAGCAGTTTCTTTCTTTTTATGTGAGTTAACAGCATTTTTAAGATGGACATTAACAAGTGAACTATACTATCTTAAGTGGATAAAGCTATTCGACAACGTGAAGTCTATTTAGTGACATTAATTTTAAAGCTTATAAAGGTATTATCAATCACCTGAACCATCTGTCAAAGCACATCATTGACAACACTGGATTTTCATGTCAAAAAAAAGATTTAAGTTAGAACTGCATCTAATACTTTAAGAAATTTATGTTTATAAAATACTCATAAAAAATGGGACTTGAGTTGTGACTTACCAGTTTGGCTCTTGGGGTTTCGGGGATAGTATTAGGACTGATTTGCTAGTGTAAGGATAAGTTTACCAGTAGTACTGGTAATTTACCCAGGAAAGAAATACTGTCCAGGCTTCACGTTGGGACATTTCTTTTCTTATTTTATTTTCTTGTGCCATCAAGTTTGCGCCAAATTTGCAATTCTGGAGCCAATGTTTGAGCCACATATCTGGCCATTAATTTATTTACTACTTGAAATGAATAATTATAATAAATAGTACAGTCTTTTAAAAGAATTTATTTTAAAGTAAAAATTGCTCCTTCTGTGCAATTTCTCCGTTTTTAAAGTAACTTAAGTTGACTGCTTCAGCCTAGCATGGATGAAAGATAATGAATGACTTTAGTGCACACATCTGTTTGAAAAGGATAAGTTTGACGCAGGCATTATATAATGTAAATTCACAAAAATATTGGATTGTTTTTGTTCTGTTGATCTATGTCGAAATACTGCATTCGGGAATTCCAAAATGTCCTATAAATAGCTTGCCATACTGGTAAAGGTGGTTTTTGGCCGGATTGCTTAAGCAATTCCGGTCTATAGATTGGCGATGTCCGTCTGTCCGTCTGTCTGTCTGTCTGTCTGTCTGTCCGTCAACATTTTGGTTAAAGTTTTAGGTTAGGCAAAATGGTTAAAGTTTCTGGTTAAGCAAAATCTCAGACATGGAAAGAGCTACAAACTTGAAAATTGGTCTGTGTGTAGCCACTAACATGTTCTTTTGATTTCCATGATAACTCTTCACCTTCACCTTCCTATTGCCCGTCTGTCTGTCTGTCTGTCTGTCCGTCAACATTTTGGTTAAAGTTTCTGGTTGAAGCAAAATCTCGGACATGGAAAC
>JASEVX010000010.1:34546751-34834552 GCA_031761405.1 Serripes groenlandicus
TAATCCTTTTCCCCATACGACATCACTGCAGTAGACGACTTTTGAAAACATTCCCGAAAAAAATCGTAAACTCCAGTTAAATGAAAGTACAATAATTGAATAGAGCTGAAAACATGGTGAAATAAGGAGAAATTGCTCGTTTCGAGCAATTTCTTCTTTTGTCGACATGTTTTTAAAAATCCGTCTACTGCAGAGGCGTCAGAAAGCGTCTTTATGAGGGAAAGGGTTATAGCCATAGTAGTGATTTTCCTCCTTGGTATGAGGGGTACGGGGAGCATATTAACGTCTTATGTACCGGAATCATGATAAACGTACCAGAGGTAATGATAATTTACACCAGGACACGTCATGATATTACTGAAAAACTGTTGAAAGCGGAGTGAACCGCCATTACACATGACGAAGGAAAAACACTACTACACAAGAAGTACGTGTAGACAATGTGACAGGTACTGCCATGTATTTCTACAATCTTCCCGAAGATAGGTTTTCGTAAGGCCCGCCGCATCCCGCAGGTTAATGTGTCGTAGATGGATGTTTCGTCCTTCAAATGACCGACATGTGACAAGGGCAAGTAAACATACACACATTGGTCAGTGGTAACCCTAAAACAAAATATGCAGCAGACGACGATAAAAACATCTTGGTAGAAATATGGTTAATTTCTTTAAATTAAAGTTTAATTATTGAAAATAGTTGAAAAAAATGTGACAAAAAGAGAAATTGCCCTACAGTTAGAAATGTTTCCTTTTGTAACCAAGTTTTCAAAAGTCGTCTGCTGCAAAGGCGCCAGAAAGTGTCTATATTTTGTTTAAAGGGTTAACAGTTTTCGGCGATTTCATCGTTCAAAATGGGTCCAGTATGTACCTTTAAGCCTTAGTCCGCCCTAACGCGATTTTAAACAACATTTGCGGAACTGTTGAAACACAGATCAGTTTGTATATTGGTGCAGTCTCATCTTTGTGTAAAATGTGAGATAATCAATAGTAAGTAAAGCCTAGTCCATACATATGAGCCGGTCCACGAGACATTCAACATTCAACAGACTCTGCGTAATGTATCGACCCGAGTCAGCCTGCGCAGTCCGCGCTGGCTAATCCGGGCCAACCCATTCCGTATAAGGGGGGGGGGGCGGGGGGGGGGGAATAAATGTATAGAGTAATGATTCCTGAAACAGAAAATCCACAAGAGGCGAAAAGTGTCAATCCGGGTAAGCCTGTGCGGCATGCTTAGGCTGATCCGGGTCGATATTGTACGCCGAGTCCACAATGTTGGTTTTCTCATGGAACGCCTTATATTTTTAAGCTTGTCAACAATCAGGGTGGGCTACTGCTGTTGCATGAACTCAGCAAGGTTTATGCGTTAATCCTTTATTTAATGATGGTATTTACAGCATCATCCTATTGTTAAAACGTTTAATGGAAAGAAAATAACCTTCACCTTTAAAATTATGGGAATCATAGAAACAAAAACCTATGTGTGGAAGTGGTAGGGGCATCTGCAGGTTCGAGTTCCGGCCAATTCATACCAAAGACATTACACATTTACAAATTGTAGAAGTGTCTTTCCCTCTTTGGATCTCTGGGCTGTTGGGTAAGCATTACGACTGACTCGCTAGTTATGACAAATCGACCAGTAGTGCTGATATGAGCCGTCCCGCGAGAAAACCAACAGTGTGGACTCTGCGTAAAGTGTCGACCCGGATCAGACTAAGCATGCGGCGCAGGCTTAACCGGATATACACTATTCGCCTCCTGTGGATTTTCTGTTTCAGGAATCATTATTACTCTATACCTCTATCCCGTGAGACGGAATGTGTCGGCCCGGATCAGTCTGCGCGTACTGCGCAGGCTGATCTGGGTCGATACATTACGCAGAGACCATACTGTTGGTTTTCTCGCGAGACGGCTCGTAGTGTCAACTTACCAAGGGTACACCGTGATATAACTGAACAATGATGACATCGCCGTAAAACACCATACAAACAAACGTTAACACACTGAACAATGTTTAAATACACATACATACATACATACATGATGTTCTCATATGTTCCACAAAAATATTCCTCTTACGCAATTTACTTGACCACGGACGGGATGACTGGATCATTCTCTCCAATGTCTTTGGAAATAGATAGATATGGTTCATATATATATGACAATGACAATGGCAATGCTTTATTTAGCAATCTAGGCCTCCAGCCCATAATACAAACAAAGTTTAACAAATATAATTATATATACACGCAAGTACTAATTCTGGTTAAAACTTTACTCTAAACGTAAATCCGAAATGTCGAACAATTTTTCTAGTTCCAATCCCTGATTCTTTGATTTATTTGAGGTTTAACGCCGCTTTCAACTATTTTTCAGATATATTACGGTGGCCAATAGTCACATGCATTTCTCCAGTACTCCACACAACAGTCTTTCCAAGCGACTGGCTGATTGACTGCTACCCCATTGGCGGAAGACGAATGACGCTTGCCATTTGGTCAAACGTTGGGAAGAAGGTTGAGATACTGAGCTGGGGTTCGAACTCACAACGCCTCGATTGACAGCGCACGTCGTTACGTACTGAGCTACTGGGGCTCGGCACATTTACCGGACAACATGAGTATTTATGATGTTATATATATTAAAATGTACATTTATCTTATTCGGACAGTGACCCACTTTTTAAAAGCGTAATCTTATTTAACAATCCTGAGATATAGCCCAGATTATTGTCAGACTTTCTTTTCATAAAACGGGCCGTCCTACGAGAAAACCAATATTATGGTATCTGCGTAATGTATCGACACAGATCAGCGTGCGGCGATACACATCTGCGTAATGTATCGACCAGATCAGCCTGCGCTGTCCGCGCAGACTGATCCGGCCGACACATTCCGTCTCAGGGGCATAGAGGTATAGAGTAATGACTCTTGAAACAGAAAATCAACCAGAGACGAAAAGTGTGCGGCGATAGACTTCTGCGTAATGTAGCGACCAGATCAGCCTGCGCTGTCCGCCCAGACTGATCCGGCGGACACATTCCGTCTTAGGGGGGGGGGGGGGGATATATGTATAGAGTAGTTATTCCTGAAACAGAAAATCCACAGGAGGTGAAAAGTGTCTATCCGGGTAGGCCTGCGCGGCATACTCAGGCTGATCAGGGTCGATACTTTACGCAGATTTCACAATGTTGGTTTTTTCTCGCGGAAAGGCTCACATTGATTTTTGAAACAAAAAAATAAATGATCCGCCGGGTCTAGCGATGTGAGAGGTCTTATTGCATCTGCGTAGACTAATTACTCAGACGAGCCTGTGCATCAACACAGTCTCACCAGAGTCTTCACTGTCCGTATACATGTAATCAAGCCCTAAATGTCTCAATTGACAAGAACCTAGAATTGTAGCCCTACTATTGTTACGACATTTTGAATTTATATAACCGTTTGACGGAGGGTCAGTGAGACCCAACATTGCCTGAAGCGGCTTATCTCACTTGTGATGGTTTAAAATCGTCACAAGAGTCTGCATGTGTTGGACATACCTATTTTCGAACTGGCACAGGTAAGGTATTTACCGGTGAACTCGTATGAGAATATAGGTTGTTGACACTTTACTGTGAAATGATCGTTGGACCGAGTTCTTGGGTTGACGTTGTCGTGTTCGCCAAAGAACGAGGTGCAACGATGATTTCAAAGTCTGTACATCAATCAGAACAGTGGTTACTCAGTCTGTGCATCAATCAGAACATTCGTTACTCAGTCTTTACATTAATCAGAACAGTGGTTATTCAGTCTGTGCATCAATCAGAACATTCGTTACTCAGTCTGTACATTAATCAGAACAGTGGTTATTCAGTCTGTACATCAACCAGAACAGTGGTTACTCAGACTGTACATCAACCAGATCAGTGGTAACTCAGTCTGTACATAAATCAGAACAGTGGTTACTCAGTCAGTGCATCACTCAGAACAGAGGTTACTCAGTATGTGCATCAATAAGAACAGTGGTTACTCAGTATGTACATCAATCAGAACAGTGGTTACTCAGACTGTACATAAATCAGAAAAGTGGTTACTCAGTCAGTGCATCAATCAGAGCAGTGGTTACTCAGTATGTGCATCAATCAGAACAGTGGTTACTCAGCACGTTCATCAATCAGAACAGTGGTTACTCAGTCTGTACATAAATCAGAACAGTGGTTACTCAGTCAGTGCATCAATCAGAACAGTGGTTACTCAGTATGTGCATCAATCAGAACAGTGGTTACTCAGCACGTACATCAATCAGAACAGTGGTTACTCAGTATGTACATCAACCAACTAGAACAGTGGTTACTCAGTCTGTACATCAATCAGAACAGTGGTTACTCAGTATTTTCATCAACCAACTAGAACAGTGGTTACTCAGTCTGTACCTCAATGAAAACAATGGTTACTCAGTACGTACATCAACTAGAACAGTGGTTACTCAGTCTGTACATCAATCAGAACAGTGGTTACTCAGTCTGTACATCAATCAGAACAGTGGTTACTCAGTCTGTACATCAATCAGAACAGTGGTTACTCAGTACGTACATCAACTAGAACAGTCGTTACTCAGTCTGTACATCAATCAGAACAGTGGTTACTCAGTCTGTGTATCAATCAGAACAGTGGTTACTCAGTATGTGTATCAATCAGAACAATGGTTACTCAGTATGTGCATCAATCAAAACAGTGGTTACTCAGTCTGTATATCAATCAGAACAGTGGTTACTCAGTTTGCGCATCAATCAAAACAATGGTTACTCAGTATGTGCATCAATCGGAACAGTGGTTGCTAAGTATGTACATCAACTAGAACAGTGGCTACTCAGTCTGTACATCAATCAAAGCAGTGGTTACTACTCAGTATGTGCATCAATCAAAACAGTGGTTACTCAGTATTTGCATCAATCAGAAAAATGGTTACTCAGTATGTACATCAACCAAAACAGTGGTTACTCAGTATGTACATCAATCAAAACAGTGGTTACTCAGTATGTACATCAATCAAAACAGTGGTTACTCAGTCTGTACATCAATCAAAATAGTGGTTACTCAGTATGTGCATCAATCAAAACAGTGGTTACTCAGTATGTGCATCAATCAGAACAGTGGTTGCTCAGTCTGTGCATCAATCATAACAGTGGTTACTCAGTATGTACATCAATCAGAACAATGGTTACTCAGTATGTGTATTAATCAGAACAGTGGTTACTCAGTATGTGCATCAATCAACACTATGGTTACTCAGTATGTACATCAATCGGAACAGTGGTTACTCAGTATGTGCATCAACCAGAACAGTGGTTACTCAGTCTGTACATCAACCAGAACAGCGGTTACCCAGTCTGTGCATCAATCAGAACAGTGGTTACTCAGTATGTGCATCAACCAGAACAGTGGTTACTCAGTCTGTACATCAACCAGAACAGTGGTTACTCAGTTTGTACATCAACCAGAACAGTAATTACTCAGTTTGTACATCAATCCGAACAGTGGTTACTCAGTCAGTGCATCAATCAGAACAGTGGTTACTCAGTCTGTACATCAATCCGAACAGTCTGTGCATCAACCAGAACAGTGGTTACTCAGTCTGTACATCAACCAGAACAGTGGTTACTCAGTCAGTGCATCACTCAGAACAGTGGTTACTCAGTATGTGCATCAATCAGAACAGTGGTTACTCAGTCTGTACATCAACCAGAACAGTGGTTACTCAGACTGTACATAAATCAGAACAGTGGTTACTCAGTCAGTGCATCAATCAGAGCAGTGGTTACTCAGTATGTGCATCAATCAGAACAGTGGTTACTCAGCACGTACATCAATCAGAACAGTGGTTACTCAGTCTGTACATCAACCAGAACAGTGGTTTCTCATTCTGTACATCAACCAGAACAGTGGTTTCTCAGTCTGTGCATCAATCAGAACAGTGGTTACTCAGTATGTGCATCAACCAGAACTGTGGTTTCTCAGTCTGTACATCAACCAGAACAGTGGTTACTCAGTCTGTACATCAACCAGAACAGTGGTTTCTCATTCTGTACATCAACCAGAACAGTGGTTTCTCAGTCTGTGCATCAATCAGAACAGTGGTTACTCAGTATGTGCATCAACCAGAACTGTGGTTTCTCAGTCTGTACATCAACCAGAACAGTGGTTACTCAGTCTGTACATCAACCAGAACAGTGGTTTCTCATTCTGTACATCAATCAGAACTGTGGTTTCTCATTCTGTACATCAACCAGAACAGTGGTTTCTCATTCTGTACATCAACCAGAACTGTGGTTTCTCATTCTGTACATCAACCAGAACAGTGGTTTCTCATTCTGTACATCAACCAGAACAGTGGTTACTCAGTCTGTACATCAACCAGAACAGTGGTTTCTCAGTCTGTTTATCAACCAGAACAGTGGTTACTCAGTATGTACATCAACCAGGACAGTGGTTACTCAGTATGTGCATAAGTTTACAACAGTTGTTACTCAGTATGTGCATAAGTATAAACAAGTGATTGCTTATTCTGTGCAGGCATGCGTCAGAACAGTGATTATTCTGTTTGTGTGTATATGTTGATAACTTTCTCGGGATGTGCATTCATACACATTGTGATTGTCTAGTCTTTGCATATGTGGTAATAAACTGAAAACTCAGCAATAACTGAGTCTTTATATGATTATTCAAACAGGTAATACTCGGTTTTTGCATACAAGCTATTGTAACAGTATTGTTTTACGAGACCATGCTTACTACGACGTTTATACTATAATGTTATTAATTAGGTGATTTCATATTGGCCGAGTTATTTGTCCGAGGTATGCAGTATTGGCCTGAGCCCGAAGGGCGAAGGGCAATACTGCTGACAGAGGACAAATAACTCGGCCAATATGAAATCACCTAATTAATAAGTATTTTATTAATCAACTTTTTTATAAATACATGAGTCTTTAGTTATAATCTTAAATAAACAATTAATGGTTAATATGGCGGAAAATATAAGTTAAAATCGGTTACTTTGTCAATTCAATGCGTTGATCTTTAAAAAAGACGGCTACCTAATTCATTTTTGTGTTCCACCATTCTCGTATAAGGCGAGTTTCGACAGCCAATGAAAATGGTCCATTCCTCAGATTTCGTATTTGGCGAGTTTTGTAGCCAATGAAAACGGCAGAAATTCATATTGGCCGACTTGGTCCATATTAGGCGAGTTTTAGCAAATATTGTCTTCTTTTGTTCTGTATTAGCTCTACGGTTGTTCTAGTATCGCGTCAAATACGCAATAGTTAATTAATAAGAATATCTATTACAGATTGTACAATCATCTTTAACTTGATACACTTAATAAAAACCTTTTCTGGGCTTGATACCTTATATGAGCCGTCCCGCGAGGAAATCCAACATTGTGGACTCTGCGTACAGTATCGACCCGGATCAGCCTAAGTATGCTGCACAGGCTTACCCGGATAGACACTTTTAGCCTCCTGTGGATTTTCTGTTTCAGGAATCACTACTCTATCTATCCCCCCTTAGACGGAATGTGTCGGCCGGATCAGTC
Source organism: Serripes groenlandicus (assembly GCA_031761405.1). Classification (NCBI taxonomy): domain Eukaryota; kingdom Metazoa; phylum Mollusca; class Bivalvia; order Cardiida; family Cardiidae; genus Serripes; species Serripes groenlandicus. The sequence continues at coordinate 34,554,329 of JASEVX010000010.1, forward strand.
TGCGCGGACAGCGCAGGCTGATCTGGTCGATACATTACGCAGATGTCTATCGCCGCAGCCGCATTGTAGACTCTGCGTACAGTATCGACCTGGATCAGCCTAAGTATGCTGCACAGGCTTACCCAGATAGATACTTTTCGCCTCCTGTGGATTTTCTGTTTCAGGATTGTGTATTATAAAACTTGATGAAGAAAATATCTATGTTTTGTTCATCCTCGGATTATGTAGGCCTATGTGAAATACCGTATTAATGCTTATAGCTCATTCATTGCTTTGTCAATATATGTATATACTTATTTGTATGAAGCTAAAATCTTTAAGTATATGTTACTAAATAAAGAATATCTATCTATATATAGCGACAATAATAATTTTCTTAGAAATCACAAGTGAAACTATCATACAATCAGTAGACATCATGCACTCTTCTGACAAATTACTAATGCAAATGCAAGTTCAATAAATAGTTTTAGGTAATTACCCATCAACGGTCATGGTCGATGGGTTATTGATTGTAGATTATAGTTTAACCCTTATCCTGCTATACGCCACTTCAAGCACCGTTCGTGCCTCCTGTTATACACGGCTTTGACACACATTGTACATTGTACGTTGCTCATTTATCAATTATAAGTACAGACTAAACATTAACTGTAAGGACGTGTACACATTCAGGGATTAGAAAACAGCGGGTCAAGGATTAACATTTGGATTTTATTTAAACGTTGTTGTTTTTTTAACTAGAACTTCCCCTTAAATTTGACTATTGCGTCATTGGGCATACAGTAATATAACTGTATAATTGAATCATCTTTGGAACGGGAGTCAATCCAATAACCATTCAAGTGCAAATTTCCCGACGTTGGTTTCTTGTCTTAAGTCTTTGAATATTAAGACTTTTTACTTGGTTTTTGTGGTCTTACATGACACACCTGTACGCAGGGAAGAATAAGACACGCTTGTGTATGGACACAGTTTCACCAGAGACTTCACTATCCGCCTATGTTTATGAATGTACTTAATACAGCCTAGTACGAACAGATTCATAACATTATACAACTACATCACGCCCTTGTTTATGTATTTTAACCCCCCTTTAACAATCAATGACTCTGCAGGTGATGACTTTACACTTTTGCAAAACAAAAAAAAGACTATAATAATGCAAGTATGATGATCAAATACAGCCGAAATCATTGTGAGAATAGTAGAAATTGCTCATTATGAGCAATTTCTTCTTTTGTCATAATGTTTTCAAAAGTCGTCTGCTACAATTACGCCACAATCTTTCTGCATGTAGTAAACAGGTTATACGGAGCGGCGACGTAACAAGACACCTTTTTGTCCTACGCGGCTCAAATTAAAATAATTATGCAAATAACCTAATGTTTTGTACCATTTCGTTACTCACGTATTCAAAATGGATGTTATTTATTGCGTGTAAATGCATGCATGCATCGATGAACATCACATCTTCATTCTAACCCTTTATCGCGCTATAAGCAATTTACACAATAGTGTTTCATCATGCTTATTGCATTTGCAAATGCATGTACATTTCACCGCCTCGCTAATGTCGTTGTCGAGCGTACGCCCCGGATGCGAGAGGTGGTCGGTTCAATCCCCAATCGGGTCATGGTTAATAACTTAAACTGAAATGGCATTAATAGCTAACACCATTGGCGGTCAGAATTTCAGGTTAGCATTACGACTGACTGGTATCAGGATAAATGGGCCAGTATAACTAGTAACTTACCAACAAAATGTGATATAATCTGATAAATAATATATGAGCCGTCCCGCGATTAAGCCAACATTGTGGACTCTGCGTAAAGTATCGACCCGGATCAGCCTAAGCATGCCGCACAGGCTTACCCGGACAGACACTTTTCACCTCCTGTGGATTTTCTGTTTCAGGAATCATCACTCTATACCTCTATCTCCCTGAGACGGAATGTGTCGGTCCGGATAAGTCTGCGCGGACAGCGCAGGCTGATCTGGGTCGATATATTACGCAGAGGCAATACTGTTGGTTTTCTCGCGGGACGGCTCATATAATCTGAACAACTTATATAATCGATGTATAACACCATGCAAACAAACAAACAAAAAGCATATTCAAAACATCAAGAGATATGTCAGGACGTGTGAAAATCAATTCCAGTGATACATACATAAAACAGGATGCGCGTTGACCACAAATTTGGACAAAAAACTGAAACCGTTACGGTTGTGTTGCATTCCTTTCAGCGAGGATCGTCACCGTGGTTTGGCGGTTAAAGCATCCGCATCGGAAACGGGACAATCGGGTTCGAACCCAAGACGAGTCATTTCAACGGGTTTAAAAACAGTGTAGCAATTGCGTTCATGATTTACGGGAATGGCAATACCACTGATACATCGGAGTCTGGATATGTAATACCGGTACTACGCAGGGCTCTAGATAAGGGGCGTTTTGCGTGTTCTCAAATCCTTATTTGACTCTTAAACCCTATGTTGTGGGTACTCAAAAGAATCGTCTCAGTGAGGTACCCACAACATAGGGTTTGCTTTAATAATGAGAGAGAAATTGTGGGAAAAAGAGCTGAATACCCCTCCTTATCTGGACCTCTGGGTAGGACAGTGAAACCTGTGCGAACGACCGCCTTTATTTAGCAATTCCTTGTCTATAGCAATCACACTGTTAATTTTCCTATTACTCATTTTCTGCATAAATACGCCCTGTAATTAACGACCACCGGTGAACAAAATACAAGATTGTTCTCTTCCCACGGGTGGTCTTTAAACACAGGTTGAATTGTACTTTTATTTTACCCAGGACACACAGTATTATAACTGAAATAATGTTAGAAAAATGTTATATTTCCCCATTTGGTATGATTTGGAGTCTCCGTTATTTAAACAATTGTCAGATTATTATTTAAATGCCTGATTAAAATTGACTTCTTTTGTGTGTTTCAGGAAGTCAAGGCACATTTCCTAGTCTAGTACTGGTTTGTTTACCCAGGGATCATGAATCAGTGAACTGTCGCCGTGATATAACTGAACTACTGTTAACAACGGAGTAAAACCCCAATTCAACACACAAGACAAATTATCATGTGGGTTATAAAACACGTAGATAATAGAAAGAAACAAATAATTGACTGATCGTTACGACGTGAAGCGGATGGTTAAACCCTTAACCTACTGACGCGAGTTTTAAATAACATAAGTATATCGAGGGGTTGTAACTAAAAACTTATTTTGAAAACGCTGATTTAGGAGGCAATTTTGAACCGATTGTAAAACAATGCAGATGTAGGTGTCATTGCTCGTTCTGAGCAATGGTACCTAAATGTCCATTGTTTACTAAGAAAAATGATTTAACGCTTATAAAGAGTATATGGCGAGGTGATTAACCTTGGTAAAAAAAAATACCAATTTTAGTTACAACCGTTTCACGCCAAGCCCTCGATATATACTATGTCACGTACGAGCTTAAACTGAAATTTCGGTCAATGAAGTACAAGATCATGATGCACGTTTGAGCGGTCTAGCCTTGGTCTACATTAATTGCTACGGTTGAATGAGTAAGTATTTGTCAAGAAAGATGTTCTCTAGCTTGTCAAAACTCATGGGTTATCATAAAGGTTTCAAGGATTCATTGAGTTAAGGGTTTAATCCTTCACGCATACAGACGCTTTCACATGCCTCTGCAGGAGATGATATTTCAAAAAATTAGGGCAAAAGTAGAAATTGCGCATTCTGTTCTTTAAGTTAGAGAATTTCAACATTTTTGACTGAATGTTTTAAAAGTAGTCTGCTGACTAATCGATTCACTTTGAATATGTGTCTTTCAGACAGAATTTGAAAACATTGAGGGAAAAGTAGGCATAGCCAAAAATGAGCGGTTTTCCATCAACCTAGTTTATTCTACGTATCAAATTATAACAAGAAAATTTCCACAGGCGTTGTCAATTCATTAAAGTAATCGCGGTTGAATACTAATTATATGAGCGCTAATAAAAAGACGTGTCAAATAGGTGAATACCCAATACATGAGTTAAGTACGTAACAAACAAACAAACACTAACTTGATATGGTAAATTTTCCGAAAGACACACCTCTTTCTAGGAACCCACACTCCACGGCGTGACCTTCCCCTTGATAAACTCAACTACGTCGATTTTTACCGTCCTTAAACTTGCGGTCAGCCATATTTGTTTACTTATCTACATTTTTTTACACTTCACTCTCTTAACTCCCAATTTCTCAAAGTTGACTAGTACATGTTGAACATTGGACTATTCGTTTTTTTTCGTCCAACTGGAATTTTGGTTAAATTTAATGTCTATGTGGCAAACAATGCAGATTTCAGGAGAGACAGCTCGTTACGAACTCGTTACGAGATGTCTCTCCTGAATCTGTATTATTTGCCTTCGGCAGCGAAAGAGTTTTAACTCAAAAGAGTAATTGAGAAGTGATCCAGGAAAATCAATATTGGGACGTTTTCGACCAGTGAAGACTTCGATCATCCTGCGTTAAGTCTAATCTGGATATACTCTACTCAAGAATCTTCCGTTAAACAGTGACACGTTCGATCATATAGTAAGTATTCGCAGACATATCTTGATCTACACATGCCACAAACACACTGTTGATTCACCCTGAGTACCAAATATTTCAATGCAATATATAGAAAAGTTCCAAACCACATTGTTTGTTTAGTAAGATTTAAGATTCTTTTTTACTGCAATATGTATACAATGTATATACATGTATATCGAGGGCTTGGCGAGAAACGGTTGTAACTCAAATTTGTATTTTTTTTTACCAAAGTTAATCACCTCGTCATAAAGTCTTTATAAGCGTTAAATCATTTTTCTTGGTAAACAATGGAAATTTACATTGTTTATAAAGGGGTCAAAATTACTCCTAAACCAGGGTTTTCAAAATAGGTTTTTAGTTACAACCGTTTCACGCCAAGCCCTCGATATTTATTATTAACAGACGTCTTACACGTATTTATCCCTGCATCGGTGGTGTAGTGGTAAAACGTCCGCCTCGGTGGTGTAGTGGTAGATCCTCCGCCTCGGTGGTGTAGTGGTAAACCGTCCGCCTCGGTGATGTAGTGGTAAAACGTCCGCCTCGGTGATGTAGTGGTAGATCCTCCGCCTCGGTGGTGTAGTGGTAAACCGTCCGCCTCGGTGATGTAGTGGTAGAGCCTCCGCCTCGGTGGTGTAGTGGTAAAACGTCCGCCTCGGTGATGTAGTGGTAGATCCTCCGCCTCGGTGGTGTAGTGGTAAACCGTCCGCCTCGGTGATGTAGTGGTAGAGCCTCCGCCTCGGTGGTGTAGTGGTAAACCGTCCGCCTCGGTGATGTAGTGGTAGATCCTCCGCCTCGGTGGTGTAGTGGTAAACCGTCCGCCTCGGTGATGTAGTGGTAGAGCCTCCGCCTCGGTGGTGTAGTGGTAAACCGTCCGCCTCGGTGATGTAGTGGTAGAGCCTCCGCCTCGGTGGTGTAGTGGTAAACCGTCCGCCTCGGTGATGTAGTGGTAGAGTCTCCGCCTCGGTGGTGTAGTGGTAAACCGTCCGCCTCGGTGATGTAGTGGTAGAGCCTCCGCCTCGGTGGTGTAGTGGTAAACCGTCCGCCTCGGTGATGTAGTGGTAGAGCCTCCGCCTCGGTGGTGTAGTGGTAAACCGTCCGCCTCGGTGATGTAGTGGTAGAGCCTCCGCCTCGGTGGTGTAGTGGTAGAGCCTCCGCCTCGGTGATGTAGTGGTAGAGCCTCCGCCTCGGTGGTGTAGTGGTAAACCGTCCGCCTCGGTGATGTAGTGGTAGAGCCTCCGCCTCGGTGGTGTAGTGGTAAACCGTCCGTCTCGGTGATGTAGTGGTAGAGCCTCCGCCTCGGTGGTGTAGTGGTAAACCGTCCGCCTCGGTGCGGTGATCGCTGGTTCGATCCACGGCCTGGTCATACCAAAGACATTAAACATGGAAGAAACTACTTTCCTTCGGTAGCGCTAAGGTTTATTGGGCTAGCAGTACGTCTGACTGCCTGGTGTCAGGATAAAAAGACCGGTAGTACTGGTAACTTACCAAGGAAACGCCGTGATATAACTGTTCAATTGTTGAAAGCGACGTAGAACATCAAACAGACGAACGAATATTATCACTGAATTAATTGAGATTAAAACCTTATCCTGTACTACTGGTAACTTACCATGGAAACGCTGTGATATAACTGTTCAATTGTTGAAAGCGTGACGTAGAACACTATACAAACCAACGAAAGTCATCACTGAATTAATTGAGATTAAACCTGTATCCTGTAGTACTGGTAACTTACCCAGGAAACGCCATGATATAACTGTTCAATTGTTGAAAGCGTGACGTAGAACACTATACAAACCAACGAAAGTCATCACTGAATTAATTGAGATTAAACCTGTATCCTGTAGTACTGGTAACTTACCCAGGAAATGCCATGATATAACTGTTCAATTGTTGAAAGCGTGACGTAGAACACTATACAAACCAACGAAAGTCATCACTGAATTAATTGAGATTAAACCTGTATCCTGTAGTACTGGTAACTTACCCAGGAAACGCCATGATATAACTGTTCAATTGTTGAAAGCGTGACGTAGAACACTATACAAACCAACGAAAGTCATCACTGAATTAATTGAGATTAAACCTGTATCCTGCAGTACTGGTAACTTACCCAGGAAACGCCATGATATAACTGTTCAATTGTTGAAAAGCGGCGTACTAACGAATAGTATCGCTGACTGAATTGAGATTAAATCTTTATCCTGCAGTACTGGTAACCTACCCAGGTAACGCCGTTAAACCCTTATCCTATTGAATTCCTGAAAGTAGCCCTCATCTTAGGAATCCGCCGTGGTCGAGTGGTTAGCGTCGTGGATTTCGAAACCGGGACTACGGTCATGGTGGAGTGCCCTTGGGCAAGGCACATTTTCTAGCCTAGTACTGGTTTGTTTACCCAGGGATCATGAATAAGTGAACTGTCGCCGTGATATAACTGAAATAATGTTGAAAACGGCGTAAAACCCCAATAAATAAATAACTCATCTTTGAATTATGAACGATCCAGATGAAGACCAGATTGCACGAATGTACAAGCAGATCTTGATCGGTTTCGTTCGCAATACTTAACTTTTTGATTTGTTGGATAAGTAAATGTTGCATCAGATCGCGGTATAGCAGTATAATGATTAAACAAAATGATTTTCAGTCCATGCTCCTTTTGTTCCAACTTTACCAACGTTCTAATTAATATCAGGAGCGATTGAGCTTTGTATTTGAGCAGAAAATCAACATTATGGATTCTGCAAAATGTATCGATCCAGATCAGCCTGCGCAGTTCGCGCAGCCTAATCCGGGCGGAGATCGTCCGCCTCCGGGGAATAGAGGCATAGAGAAATGATACCTGGAACAGAAAATCCACAGGTGGCGAAACGTGTCTGCCCGGATTAGCCTGCGCGACATGCTAAGGCTGATCCTGATCGATACTTTACGCAGATTTCACAATGTTGCTTTTCTCATGGAACGGCCCATTTGTTTAATTAATGTTTATCGCCCCGTTTTAACAAAATACCAGTTATATCACGGTGCCAGTACAAGTGTAAATGATCCCCGAGTAACTTACAAGTGCTTTCCTTTGAAATGGGTCATTACCATGGGTACTCTATTACGAGCAAGGACCGAATTCGGCCTGCTAGATACAAATCACACACGATTGACTGATCAAGTTATGTGTTTGTTTATTTAAGGTTTATCGCCCGTTTAAACAGAATATCAGTTATAACACGGTGTCAGTACACGTGTTAATGATCCCCGAGTGATTTACAAAAACTAGTATTTGAAATGGGTCATTACCAAGGGTACTCTGTCACGATCGGCGCGAGCAAGGATCGAACTCGGCACGCCTAGATTCAAATCGTACATGGAAGAGCGATCCAGGTAAAGAGTTAAGATCCACCCAACACTGAAATCTAACCATTTTTCTGCTGAATTGATTCACCTGATTTCATTAAAGTTGAATTTTGTAAAGTTCTGTATATTTTGGGGATATCTTTGATGTTTGTTTTTGAAGCATATAAGTCGATAGTAAGTATTACTCAATATAAAACTGCATGTACATACACAAATAAATGTTTTGTCTCTTGTTACAGGCTTTTGAATCCTAATTAAACCGGTAATATGCCATGGACGTGTGGTAACCGGTAATATGCCATGGACGTGTGGTAAGTGTATTGGATTTGTAACCGGGTGTCCTTGGTTCGATCCAGGCTCATGGAGGTCATGGTAGAGTGTCTTTGGACGAGCCCATAGAGTTGACCTAGCACTGGTTTGTTAACATATGGGATCACGAATAAGTAAACTGTCGTCTTGATATAACTGAAGTAATGTTGAAAACGTCGCATAAACCCAATAAAGCAAATCAAACATTTTTTTTTTTTTTTTTTTTTTTTTTACACTTTATTTGCCACGTCCATAGGTATAGAGTCCTCCCTCATACCTTACACCAATTGTTAGAATAATAATATTTGTAGTCTAAGGAAATTATATGAATAACCTAGTGACTATTATATAAGGAGTCTGGGCAGTTTCTATTCATTCTGTAGCGTAATATGTTTTGAAAAAAACATTGTGGGGAAAAGGAGAAATTTGATCAAATTCTTCTTTTACTACAATGTTTTATTTTTAAAGATTTGTTTTTGATTTTCATTTTACATATAACACAAAGTTGTTGTCAGTTAAAAAAAAAGTATGTGTACATACAAAAAAGTATGTGTACATACAAAAAAGTATGTGTACATACAAAAAAGTATGTGTACATACAAAAAAGAATTTATGAAAACATAGTGAGAAAATGTAACCAGACTGTGCGGAAGCGAAAACCTTAATCATTGGTGATCAAGATCGACCTGCGTTTATCACAGTTATATTTGGATCGACAATGTGTGCACGTTTATTAAGCAAATCAAACCTATGTTATGACGATGCAGTACTCGTACCCTTGTTCACCGATTTCATATGATAAAAATCCCTGAACGTCCCCAGACAGTCATGTCGTTAGATGATTATATGATTATGACACATAGTTTTTTCATTTACCCTTTCCTAGATATTAAAAATCTTAATATGTTAAACCTCTTTAAATTAAAATAAATAAAGCTGAAAATATAGTGGCAAAATGAGAAATTGCTTATTATTAGCCATTTCTTCCTTTTGCCACAATGTTTTCAAAGTCGCACGCTGTAGATGCTTCAGTAAACGTTTGTATGAAGGAAATGTTTCAGCTGGTTTGTTTTGTAGTTGCTATTTATAGGCATATCTTAACCCTTTCCCGCATACGACATTTTTGCAGCAGAAGACTTCAAAAACATATTGGCAAAAATGTGAAAAATCTCCACAAATAAGAGTTAAAAAAAAACACCATTGTGGCCAAAGGGGAAATTGCTCATCATGAGCAATTTCACATTTGGCCACAATGTTTCCAAAAGTCGTCTGCTGCTATTGCGTCAAAATGCGTCTACAGGCGGGAATGGGTTGATAACGTATATACAATGTAATTAAAACTCAGTAACTAACAAATAAATATTTGAACAAATTGTACTACGTTGTATCCTTTCAAATAGTGTGTTATAAATATGGCCTAAAGATCGACGCCTTTACACGAGCAATGCTCGAGGAAAAGTTCCGCCTGCGCAATAACGAAATCCGGTCCAAATAAACACCGATTTTCAGTTGTTTCTTCAAACCAAACTGTGTCTAATTGAGGAACACAGTGTACATACAATGCATACGCGCAGGTTCATCCGGATCTCCACAGGTCGTACATGCCATTGGATTGATTTTCTTAGAGCACGGTTCACTTGAAGATAAATCATTATCTATTTGGCAAAGATACACAAGTTTAAAGGACATAATTATCTGATTAAACGTATTGTTTTAAGATCACGCGCCTGCGTCAATATTATGGTATACATGTAAGTCAAAAGCTATGACGTAGTTTCTTATTAATTGGTACTTTAAAAGAGTCAACATTTAATGTATTTAAGGCCTCGTTTTTGACTGTCGATATCCACAAAGTCGACTCTTCCATGTTGAAAATTGGACCACTCCATTTTCCGTCCAACAAGAATTTTGGTAAAATGTAATGTTGTCTTAGTGTCAACAATTCAGATTTCAGGAGATAGAGCTCGTCATGTGTTTTATGTGTGAAAGGGTCGAGACAAAACATTGTTTGCTGTTTGGTGGAAGACATATATGAGCCGTTCAGTGAGCAAACCAACATTATGGACGTGATATATCGATCCAGATCAGGCTGCGCAGTCTGCAAAGGCTAATCCGAGCCCACACATTCCCTGAAGGGGATAGAGGTATAGAGTAATGATTCCTGTACCAGAAGATCCAAAGAAGGCGAAACGTGTATGTCCGGGTTAGCCTGCGCGGCATGCCAAGGCTGATCAGGTTCGAAACTTTACGCACAATGTTGGTTTTCTCGTAAATCGGCTCATATATATGTAATATGCAAAATAGCAAAATGGGGACAACATAGTTGCCGTGATAAATCTCGAACACTTTGTCAAATAAATAAATAAATAATAATATAATAGCTGATAGATTTAGATAAAACGGCTTTTCAACGGTACCACGCCTTAAATTCGCCTGATGTTTATGCGCTTGCATAAATCAAAGAAATGCATCCGTAATATACATCATATATCTACCAACACGCGCAAATACACTAATCAATATAACAATAGTCTCTCAGCAAAAAGAGGAAATTACTCTTAATATGCTTCCTGTTATGTATGTGCATGCTTCAACAATATGCACGTATGGATATCCGTCATTTAACCCTTTCCCTCATATAGACGCTTTCTCACGCCTCTGCAGCAGACGGCTTTTTGAAAACATAGTGACAAAAGAAGAAATTGTACAAAACGAGCAATTTCTCCTTTTGCCACAATGTTTTCCACTTTTTGTCATAGGTTATCCATTCAATTATGGAGATTTTCTATTTTTTGACAAAATACGTTCAAAGTTGTCTGCTCCAGAATTGTCGTATGAGGGAAAGGGTTAAACAATAATTTTAAAAGATGCGTTTCTGTGACCAGTGTTCACCCAGTTCAACCCGGGCCAATCTGATTTAAATCAGGCAAAAATGCTCTACTGTGCGTATATTGGATCCGACGACATCCAATCAAATGTCTTCTCGATTTTCTTCTGTCCAATGAAATGGCTCGATACAACCAAAGGCAGTAATCAGATCTCTACGAGCGTTTGATACTGTATGTAACATTAGTCTGGATTTAATGAGATTGAACGTGAGAATTACATATCAATACGCATTTTCGACTCTCTAACAGTGGATGAGTGGCGGGTAGTCAATCAAGAGGGTCTGGGGTTCAAACCTCGGTCCGGGTTCTGGAAATTTGAGGGATGTATTTAAGCGTCTCCCACTCAACTAGAGGTTAAGTACTGGTCACTTCTAGGAAATATAACCTCGCGTGTATCGGTGCTATACACCGGGCACGTAAAGGAACCAAGGGGTCTTTTCGGAAAGAGCTAGGGTATCGCACCCGGACTCCCTTGTATCTAACTTTGTCTGCTCGTCAAATAGTTAATTCTGCACACGGCGAGGGTAAATAAAAACAAACAATAAATAAATCTAACAGTGATCAAACACTGTATATAATTTGAAACCAAAGAATAATACACTGATCTTATATATTATTTCTCATATCAACAGCTAGAATAAAGGTTTCTACATGTTTATTGTACACAGCGAAAATGAAATTAATGGATGGATGCCTTTTCAGTACTGAATGAGTAATGTTTAAAACCGTCAAAAAAACCAAACATTGGGGTAAAAGCTTGTAATTGTTATTGTTTCAGTATGACGATCCGTATTAAACTTTGATCGTCTGGAATGTTTATTCCACTTGACTTTAAGTAATACACTGTACGACCAGGAAGACGCATATGTCCCAGTTAATGACATAGTCGTGCTCCAAATCGCTTCTTGTCCACAAGTGCTTCATTTATTAACCCTTTCCCACATACGTACGTTTTCTGACAACTCGGCAGCAGACGACTTTTGAAAACATTTTGGCGAAAGGAGGAATTGCTCATAACGAGCAATTCCTCCTTTTGCCAAAATATTTTCAACGGTATTCAATTTAAAAAGAGTTTCCATATGTTTGCCTGAATGTTTCCGAAGTCGGCTGGTGCAGATATGATGCATGTGGGAACGGGTTAATGCTCCGTGCTCCAGGAAAACCAACTTTATCGCAATTATTACTATTGTAGAAAATCACATGCTCGTGCATCCATGCTCAAGGTAATTAGTGGATACTTTTCCAAGTTTCTTGAAACCCTAAATGGCTAATTGGCGAACAGTGAAGATGCGCAAATACGCATTCATGTTTGTACACTGCTCGCAGATGCCCTAAGTCTGTTTTTCGCAGAGCACCGCCATATTTTGATGCGCCATATTCATATCAAATAGGGATAAGAGATAATTTAATAAACCAACGAAAGTAATACGCTTCGCAACCAACATACCTAGTTTTGTTGAGGAAACAAAGTATTGATTGTTTGGTGTTTAAGACCGCTTGCAATAGTTGTTCAGTTATATCACGGCATTTCCTGGGTAAGTTTCCAGTACTACTGGTCCATTTATCTTAACATCAGCCAGTCAGTCGTTATGTCAACTCCAAGCGCCTAGGAGGGCAGCCATTACTACCAGTTTTGAAGTATTTGGTATGACCCGACCGGGGATCGAAACCGTCACCTTCGGCACCCAAGGCGGACGACCTACCACTACCCAACCGAGGCGGTAGGACAGCAATGAATCAAGGAAGACAACATTTGAAATTAAAACAAATTATCAAAAAGTTTATAATATGAGCTGTCCCGCGTGTAAACTAACATTGTGGACTCAGCGTAAAGCATCGACCCAGATCAGCCGAAGCATGCCGAGCAGGCTAACCCGGACAAACACTTTTCACCCCCTGTGGATTTTCTATTTCAGGAATCATTACTCTATACCCATTTACCCCTGCGACGGAATGTATCGGCCCGGATTAGCCTGCGTGGACTGTGCCGGCTGATCTGGGTTGATACATTTCGCAGAGTCCATAATGCTGGTTTTCTCGCGGGACTGCACATATCGAGGGCTTGGCGTGAAACGGTTGTAACTAAAATTGGTAATTTTTTACCAAGGTTAATCACTTCGCCATAAAGTCTTTATAAGCGTTAAATCATTTTTCTTGGTAAACAATGGACATTTAGGTGCCATTGCTCGTTGTGAGCAATGGCACCTAAATTTGCATTGTGTACAAAAGGGTCAAAATTGCCCATAAACCAGGGTTTTTATAATAGGTTTTTAGTTACAACTGTTTCACGCCAAGCCCTCGATATGTTGTGTCTGTGTATGATTCTCGTTTTACAAGGAAGTTCTATTTCCCACAGACGATGGTATGAAATGAATATAAGAATGTTTCCTCGATTTTCCTTTAATTATTAAGACCGCATGTCCTCAAAGAAGTTTATACAACTTAATGAATGTTTGGTTGCTTTTAGAAGAAACCTTGGGTATCTTACGACTATGGTCATCAATCCTGGGAACATCGCCCCTTTCCCCTTATATAACAAACATGCAGAAAACGACTTTAAACACCTCTACGCAAAACGAAATTGCAAATCTGTATAAAAGTAAAAGTAAAGTTATTGGATATACTTTGAACAGAACATTAAGAGGAATTTCTTCGTTTACACCAATAGTGAGTAAACGTTGCCTTCTATATATAGACGCATCAAAATGTGTCCGCATATGGCAAAGGGTAACTTTAACAGCCGCTTGTACTTTAGGCATCAAATGAAAAGTGTCTACACTAGAAGAAGATAGGTCCAAAGAACATGTCATGCTTTTTAAACATGTTCATGTTTTTACAGTAGACTCTAAAACTATTTCTTCAGAATGACTTATCTTTGAACATATACTTGCATTCGTTTGCAGAAAAGGAAGTGCAAGAAAAAAAAAAAATCACTGAATTCACTTTAAACCCTAATTATTTTCATCCAATCGACTTTGACAATTAACATAACCTCCGGTCCATATACAACCAATCTATATACATATAAGAATAAATAAATAACTATAAAATGAAAAATGAATACATTTGAATAACATTATTAATGTTTTTGCTTATCCGTATCTGTTTAAAAGGCTTCTTCTTTTAGATAAATCACGACCTTTCATTAGTAAATTACTAATCAAGGGCGTAGCTCCCTTCAGGCACTGTAGGCACGTGCCTACACGTATTTTCTCAAAATTCCCAAATATGCAGCTGCGGCGATAGACATCTGCGTAATGTATCGACCAGATCAGCCTGCGCTGTCCGCGCAGACTGATCCGGCCGACACATTCCGTCTTAAGGGGATAGATGTATAGAGTAGTTATTCCTGAAACAGAAAATCAACAGGAGGCGAAAAGTGTCTATCTGGGTAGGCCTGTGTGGCATGCTTAGGCTGATCCGGGTCGATACTTTACGCAGAGTCCACAATGTTGATTTTCTCACGAGACGGCCTACAAGTTGATTATTGCAAAGCTACGCCCCTGCTAATTATGCTGATAGGTTCATCCTGACATAGATGAATCAGTTGTAATGCTATCACCACAAACCCGCAGCGCCATACATGGAACCCACTACTTCCAATTTAAAAGTCGTTGGCATTAGCAGGGACGTAGATAAGAGGGATAGGCAACTCCACCTGTACACCTGTTATCTGGTTAAAATATCACACACAGAAATAAAATTGTCCAAATTTTCACATTTTGTAGCAAATAAAACTTTGAAGTCACAATTGGCACATAAACAAAACATACATAATTATTCTGAAAGCTTAACATTTCAACTAAGGTTAGAGATAAAATGAATAACTGGAAAAATGACTGGTTTAAAAGACACAGATATTGGGATTTCTGAATTATATTTTTTGTTCCCAACAATTTATAGACTGACATTTTTCATACGGATAACATATTATCAAAACCTGTAATATATTAAAATATTTTATCTACTGCAATAAAAGAATGTATAAACTTCCATTTTTTTTTTATTTTCATATCTTGAATAGTTTTTGAGTTTTACTTGCTACAAATGTCGGCACGGGTGATATTTTAGTATATAATTTAGTTACTTATCCCTCTTATCTACGTCCCTGGTATTAGCTAACCGGGAATCGAACCTGGGTCTCCCGATCTCGGGGCCAACGTTCTAACCATTTAGGTTTCCGAACAGTTATTTATAGAAAGAACAATAGAAAAAATATATAGTCGCGTTTGTTAAACACCAAATGACCTTGGGCATCAACAAAAGAAGATGATCAAATATCAGAACATTGACAATGATGGTTGGACGGGAGTTCATACGCCTGATATGAAAGTTCTAACGGATCAAAACTAATGTACATTGGTAACGGGACAGAAAGACAAACACACATGGCAAAACATATGCTCCATTGTTGTAGAATATTTAAGAACAACCCTAGCCTCATTTTCAATGACACATGAATATTCGTAATGATATAATCAAGAAGTAAGTAGTGTATCACGCATGTGTCGCTTGAATTCCACAGGTAACGTAATGTGAATTGATACAGGTAACGTAACGGTAAATCGATACAGGTAACGTAACGGTAAATTGATACATGCAACGTAACGGTAAATTGATACAGGTAACGTAACGGTAAATTGATACAGGTAACGTAACGGTAAATTGATACATGCAACGTAACGGTAAATCGATACAGGTAACGTCACGGTAAATTGATACAGGTAACGTAACGGTAAATTGATACAGGTAACGTAACGGTAAATCGATACAGGTAACGTAACAGTAAATTGATACATGCAACGTAACGGTAAATTGATACAGGTAACGTCACGGTAAATTAAAAGAGGTTACTTTACGGTAAATTGATATAAGTAACGCAACTGTAAATGGATACAGATAACGTAAGGATAAATTGATAAAGGTAACTTAACGGTAAATTGTTATAGGTAACGATAACGGTAAGTGGATAGAGGTAACGTAACGGTAAATTGTTATATGTAACTTAACGCTAAACTGTTATAGGTAACTTAACGGTAAATTGTTATAGGTAACTTAACGTTAAATTGTTATAGGTAACGATAACGGTAAGTGAATAGAGGTAACGTAACGGTAAATTGTTATAGGTAACTTAACGGTAAATTGTTATAGGTAACGATAACGGTAAGTGGATAGAGGTAACGTAACGGTAAGTGGATAGAGGTAACGTAACGGTAAATTGTTATATGTAACTTAACGGTAAATTGTTATAGGTAACTTAACGTTAAATTGTTATAGGTAACGATAACGGTAAGTGGATAGAGGTAACGTAACGGTAAATTGTTATATGTAACTTAACGGTAAATTGTTATAGGTAACGTAACGGTAGATTGTTATAGGTAACTTAACGTTACATTGTTATAGGTAACTTAACGGTAAATTGTTATAGGTAACTTAATGGTAAATTGTTATAGGTAACGATAACGGTAAGTGGATAGAGGTAACGTAACGGTAAATTGTTATAGGTAACTTAACGGTAAATTGTTATAGGTAACTTAACGGTAAATTGTTATAGGTAACTTAACGGTACATTGTTATAGGTAACTTAACGGTACATTGTTATACGTAACTTAACGGTACATTGTTATAGGTAACGATAACGGTAAGTGGATATAGGTAACTTAACGGTAAATTGTTATAGGTAACTTAACGGTAAATTGTTATAGGTAACGATAACGGTAACTTGTTATATGTAACTTAACGGTAAATTGCTATAGCTAACTTATCGGTAAATTGTTATAGGTAACGATAACGGTAAGTGGATAGAGGTAACGTAACGGTAAATTGTTATATGTAACTTAACGGTAAATTGTTATAGGTAACTTAACGTTAAATTGTTATAGGTAACGATAACGGTAAGTGGATAGAGGTAATGTAACGGTAAATTGTTATATGTAACGTAACGGTAAATTGTTATAGGTAACTTAACGTTACATTGTTATAGGTAACTTAACGTTACATTGTTATAGGTAACTTAACGGTAAATTGTTATAGGTAACTTAACGGTAAATTGTTATAGGTAACGATAACGGTAAGTGGATAGAGGTAACGTAACGGTAAATTGTTATAGGTAACTTAACGGTAAATTGTTATAGGTAACTTAACGGTAAATTGTTATAGGTAACTTAACGGTACATTGTTATAGGTAACTTAACGGTACATTGTTATAGGTAACTTAACGGTACATTGTTATAGGTAACGATAACGGTAAGTGGATATAGGTAACTTAACGGTAAATTGTTATAGGTAACTTAACGGTAAATTGTTATAGGTAACTTAACGGTAAATTGTTATAGGTAACGATAACGGTAAGTGGATAGAGGTAACGTAACGGTAAATTGTTATAGGTAACTTAACGGTAAATTGTTATAGGTAACTTAACGTTAAATTGTTATAGGTAACGATAACGGTAAGTGGATAGAGGTAACGTAACGGTAAATTGTTATAGGTAACTTAACGGTAAATTGTTATAGGTAACTTAACGTTAAATTGTTATAGGTAACGATAACGGTAAGTGGATAGAGGTAACGTAACGGTAAATTGTTATATGTAACTTAACGGTAAATTGTTATAGGTATCGATAACGGTAAGTGGATAGAGGTAACGTAACGGTAAATTGTTATATGTAACTTAACGGTAAATTGTTATAGGTAACTTAACGTTAAATTGTTATAGGTAACGATAACGGTAAGTGGATAGAGGTAACGTAACGGTAAATTGTTATATGTAACTTAACGGTAAATTGTTATAGGTAACGTAACGGTAAATTGTTATAGGTAACTTAACGTTACATTGTTATAGGTAACTTAACGGTAAATTGTTATAGGTAACGATAACGGTAAGTGGATAGAGGTAACGTAACGGTAAATTGTTATATGTAACTTAACGGTAAATTGTTATAGGTAACTTAACGTTAAATTGTTATAGGTAACGATAACGGTAAGTGGATAGAGGTAACGTAACGGTAAATTGTTATATGTAACTTAACGGTAAATTGTTATAGGTAACGTAACGGTAAATTGTTATAGGTAACTTAACGTTACATTGTTATAGGTAACTTAACGGTAAATTGTTATAGGTAACGATAACGGTAAGTGGATAGAGGTAACGTAACGGTAAATTGTTATAGGTAACTTAACGGTAAATTGTTATAGGTAACTTAACGGTAAATTGTTATAGGTAACGATAACGGTAAGTGGATAGAGGTAACGTAACGGTAAATTGTTATAGGTAACTTAACGGTAAATTGTTATAGGTAACTTAACGGTAAATTGTTATAGGTAACTTAACGGTACATTGTTATAGGTAACTTAACGGTACATTGTTATAGGTAACTTAACGGTACATTGTTATAGGTAACGATAACGGTAAGTGGATATAGGTAACTTAACGGTAAATTGTTATAGGTAACTTAACGGTAAATTGTTATAGGTAACTTAACGGTAAATTGTTATAGGTAACGATAACGGTAAGTGGATAGAGGTAACGTAACGGTAAATTGTTATATGTAACTTAACGGTAAATTGTTATAGGTAACTTAACGTTAAATTGTTATAGGTAACGATAACGGTAAGTGGATAGAGGTAACGTAACGGTAAATTGTTATAGGTAACTTAACGGTAAATTGTTATAGGTAACTTAACGGTAAATTGTTATAGGTAACTTAACGGTACATTGTTATAGGTAACTTAACGGTACATTGTTATAGGTAACTTAACGGTACATTGTTATAGGTAACGATAACGGTAAGTGGATATAGGTAACTTAACGGTAAATTGTTATAGGTAACTTAACGGTAAATTGTTATAGGTAACTTAACGGTACATTGTTATAGGTAACTTAACGGTACATTGTTATAGGTAACTTAACGGTAAATTGTTATAGGTAACTTAACGGTAAATTGTTATAGGTAACGTAACGGTAAATTGTTATAGGTAACTTAACGGTACATTGTTATAGGTAACTTAACGGTAAATTGTTATAGGTAACTTAACGGTACATTGTTATAGGTAACTTAACGGTACATTGTTATAGGTAACTTAACGGTACATTGTTATAGGTAACGATAACGGTAAGTGGATATAGGTAACTTAACGGTAAATTGTTATAGGTAACGATAACGGTAAATTGTTATAGGTATCTTAACGGTAAATTGTTATAGGTAACGATAACGGTAAATTGATATAAGTAACTTAACGGTAAATTGATACAGGTAACTTAACGGTAAATTGTTATAGGTAACGTAGCGGTAAATTGATAGAGGTAACGTAACGGTAAATTTTAATAGGTAACGTAACGGTAAATTGATAGAGGTACGTAACGGTAAATTGATAGAGGTAACGTGACTGTAAATTTAAATAGGTAACGTAACGGTAAATTTAAATAGGTTAACGTAACGGTAAATTGATAGAGGTAACGTAACGGTAAATTCATGCAGGTAGCATAACGGCAAATAGATACAGGTAACGTAACGGCAAAGG
Organism: Serripes groenlandicus; assembly: GCA_031761405.1. NCBI lineage: Eukaryota > Metazoa > Mollusca > Bivalvia > Cardiida > Cardiidae > Serripes > Serripes groenlandicus. The sequence continues at coordinate 34,573,983 of JASEVX010000010.1, forward strand.
TTGCCGATTTTTCAAATTTCGGAAATATAACAGCTTTCTCGTATTTGGGAATGATCATAGATTTGTCTTTTTTTTCGAAAGGTTACAGGTTTGTTGCATTTAAGAAATGTTACAGATTTCTCGTATTTGGGAAAGGTTGCATATTTGTCGCTTTTTGGAAATGGTTACTTAGTTGTCGTATTTTGGGAAATGTAAAAGATTTCTCTTTTTTTTTGGAAAAGTTGCAGATTTTTCGTATCTTTGAAATCTAACTGATTTCTCGTATTTGGGATAGGTTGCAGATTTTTCGTATTTAAGAAAAGGTAATAGATGTGTCGTATTTTAGCAAAGGTAGCATATTTGTCGTATTTTGGAAAGGTTACAGATTTTTGGTAATTTGATAAAGGTAACATATTTGACGTATTTTTGGGCAAGGTTTGGATTTGTCGTATTTTGGAGAAGGTTCCTGGTTTGTTGTATCTCCGAAATTACATATTAGTCGTATCTTCGAAAGTAGTCGCTTTTTTTTAAAGATTGCAGATTGGTCGTACTTTGGAACTGATACAGATTTCTCGTATTTCGGAAAGGTTGCAGATTTGTCGGATATTGGTAATGATTACTGACTAGTCATATTTACTGCCAAGGTTACAAATTTGTCGTATTTTGGGAAAGGTTACAGGTTGGTGGTATTTTTTGAAGGGTTTAAGATATGTCGCATTGTGGGAAAGGTTACAGATATGTTGTATTGTGGGAAATGTTACAGATATGTTGTATTGTGGGAAAGGTTACATACATGTTGTATTGTGGGAAAGGTTACATATATGTCGTATTGTGGGAAAGGTTACAGATATGTTGTATTGTGGAAAAGGTTACAGATATGTTGTATTGTGGGAAAGGTTACATACATGTTGTATTGTGGAAAAGGTTACATATATGTCGTATTGTGGGAAAGGTTACAGATATGTTGTATTGTGGGAAAGGTTACAGATATGTTGTATTGTGGGAAAGGTTACATACATGTTGTATTGTGGAAAAGGTTACATATATGTCGTATTGTGCGAAAGGTTACAGATATGTCGTATTGTGGGAAAGGTTACAGATATGTTGTATTGTGGGAAAGGTTACATACATGTTGTATTGTGGGAAAGGTTACATACATGTTGTATTGTGGAAAAGGTTACATATATGTCGTATTGTGCGAAAGGTTACAGATATGTCGTATTGTGGGAAAGGTTACAGATATGTTGTATTGTGGGAAAGGTTACAGATATGTCGTATTGTGGGAAAGGTTACATACATGTTGTATTGTGGAAAAGGTTACATATATGTCGTATTGTGCGAAAGGTTACAGATATGTCGTATTGTGGGAAAGGTTACAGATATGTCGTATTGTGGGGAAAGGTTACAGATATGTCGTATTGTGGAAAAAGTTACAGATATGATGTATTGTGGGAAAGGTTACAGTTGTGTCATATTTTGGAAAAGTTTACAAATTTGACGTATTTTGAAAAAGTTACATATTTATGGAACCGTTTATCATATTTCAGGAAAGGTTACAGATTTGTCTTTTTTTTTTTAGAAATGTTGCAGATTTGCCGACCTATGGAAATGTAACAGATGTTTCGTATTTTGGAAAGGATGCAGGTTTGTCCAACGGTGACAATGGTTACTGATTTCTCATCGTTACAGATTTGTCGTATTTTGGAAAAGGTTACATATTTCGCGCATGTAAGGAAGGTTACACATTTCTAAAACTTGGGAAAGGTTGCATATTTATTGCTGTTTAGCAATGGTAACAGATCTTTCGTATTTTGTAAAAGGTTACACATTTGCCGTATGTTTCGGACGGTTACAGATTTGCCGTATGTTTCGGAAGTTTACAGATTTGTCGTATGTTGCGGAAGGTTACAGATTTGCCGTATATTTCGAAAGGTTACAGATTTGCCGTATGTTTCGGAAGGTTACAGATTTGCCGTATGTTTCGGAAGGTTACAGATTTACCGTATGTTTCGGAAGGTTACAGATTTGTCGTATTTGGAGAAAGTTTTAATATTTGTCATATTGTGGGAAACGTTTAAACTTTTTTTAAAAGTGTATTTGTATGACTACAAATGTTTGTTATAAAGGTTTTTGCTTTAAACTTGCTTGCAAGTTCAATAAATCCTAATGTCAATTTTTTTAAATAACGTGGCACATTAAAAGACGTCTTTGATTAGAATACACCGACTTGAGGCAAAGCTTAAACTGACGAAACACCCCCGAATAACGGATCGATAACTCCTAATTTTCAATCCAGAAACCTATCTATTCCATAACATCACACTAAAATGTATAACGGCTATATTGGACGTTTCCATATGTCGGTCAACGTTGTATATTAAATACAGTGATGTAGGTTCTATGTTATGAGACGAGTGGGTCAACGTTGCATATTGAAAACAGTGATATAGGTTTTATGTTATGAGGCAAGTTGGTCAACGTTGTATATTGAAAACAGTGATGTTGTTAAGTTTTGAGACGAATCGGTCAATGTTGTATATTGAAAACAGTGATGTAGGTTATATCTTAAGAAGCGAATCGGTTAACGTTGTATATTGACTATAGTGAAGTAGGTTCTATGTTATGAGGCGAGTCGATCAAAGTTTTATAATGAATACAGTGATGAAGGTTCTATGTTATGGTGCAAGTCGGTCAACGTTGTATATTGAATACAGTGATGTAGATTCTATGTTATGAGGCGAGTTGGTCAACGTTGTATATTGAATACAGTGACGTAGGTTCTATGTGATGAGGCGAGCTAGTCAACGTTGTATATTGAATACAGTGGTGTAGGTTCTATGTTATGAGGAGAGTTTGTCAATGTTGTATATTGAAAACAGTGACGTAGGTTCTATGTTATGAGGCGAGTTTGTCAAAGTTGTATATTGAATACAGTGATGTAGGTTCTATATTATGAAGTGAGTTGGTCAACGTTGTATATTGAAAACAGTGATGTAGGTTCTATGTTATGAAGTGAGTTTGTCAAAGTTGTATATTGAATACAGTGATGTAGGTTCTATATTATGAAGTGAGTTGGTCAACGTTGTATATTGAAAACAGTGATGTAGGTTCTATGTTATGAAGTGAGTTGGTCAACGTTGTATATTGAATACAGTGATGTAGGTTCTATGTTTTGAGGCGAGTTTGTCAACGTTGTATATTGAAAACAGTGATATAGGTTCTATGTTATGAGGCGAGTTGGTCAACGTTGTATATTGAATACAGTGATGTAAGTTCTATGTTATAAGGCGAGTTTGTCAACGTTGTATATTGAAAACAGTGATGTAGGTTCTATGTTTTGAGGCGAGTCGGTCAACGTTGTATATTGAATACAGTGATGTAAGTTCTATGTTATAAGGCGAGTTTGTCAACGTTGTATATTGAAAACAGTGATGTAGGTTCTATGTTATGAGGCGAGTTTGTCAACGTTGTATATTGAATACAGTGATGTAGGTTATATCTTAAGAAGCGAGTCGGTCAACGTTGTATACTGAATACAGTGACGTAGGTTCTTTGTTTTGAGGCGAGTTGGTCAACGTTGTATATTGAATACAGTGATGTAGGTTCTATATTTTGAGGCGAGTTTGTCAACGTTGTATATTGAAAACAGCGATATAGGTTCTCTGTTATAAGGCGAGTTTGTCAACGTTGTATATTGAATACAGTGATGTAAGTTCTATGTTATAAGGCGAGTTTGTCAACGTTGTATATTGAAAACAGTGATGTAGGTTCTATGTTATGAGGCGAGTTTGTCAACGTTGTATATTAAATACAGTGATATAGGTTCTATGTTATGAGGCGAGTTGGCAAACGTTGTATATTAAATACATTGATGTAAGTTCTATGTTATAAGGCGAGTTTGTCAACGTTGTATATTGAAAACAGTGATGTATGCTCTATGTTTTGAGGCGAGTTGGTCAACGTTGTATATTAAATACAGTGATATAGGTTCTATGTTATGAGGCGAGTTGGTCAACGTTGTATATTGAATACAGTGATATAGGTTCTATGTTATGAGGCGAGTTGGTCAACGTTGTATATTAAATACATTGATGTATGTTCTATGTTATGAGGCGAGTTGGTCAACGTTGTATATTGAATACAGTGATATAGGTTCTATGTTATGAGGCGAGTTGGTCAACGTTGTATATTGAATACAGTGATATAGGTTCTATATTATGAGGCGAGTTGGTCAACGTTGTATATTGAAAACAGTGACGTAGGTTCTATGTTTTGAGGTGAGTTGCTCAACGTTGTATATTGAATACAGTGACGTAGGTTCTATGTTTTGAGGCGAGTTGGTCAACGTTGTATATTGAATACAGTGATATAGGTTCTATGTTATGAGGCGAGTTGGTCAACGTTGTATATTAAATACAGTGATATAGGTTCTATGTTATGAAGGGAGTCATTTTAAAAACAACGAAAGGGGAGCAACTCGTAGATTATTATATCATCAAGGAAGTCAGAGTATTTAGATTTCTTGTCAAAAATCGCGGTTCTCTCGTGTATAAAAGGAAGAGATAACCTTTTTTACTATTTCCAACTGATAACAAATCTACAGATGACTACTTTAAAAACAAATTGAACGTTTCCATTAACGAAAGCATACTCACTGAAAAGAGTTGCTCATTATGAGCAATTTCTCTTATTGTATCAATGTTTTCAAAAGCCATCTGCTGCAGTAGAAAATCTCCATAATTGAATGGATAACCTATGACAACAAGTGGAAAGCATTGTGGCAAAAGGAGAAATTGCACGTTTTGTGCAATTTCTTCTTTTGTCACTATGTTTTCAAAAAGCCGTCTGCTGCAGATGCGTTCAAATGCGGCTACACAGGGGAAAAGGGTTACACCCTGTGGACACATATAAGACTGTTTGTACACGTGTGTGTATGATTTTCATAGAACACATAGCTAAACTATATTTGTCAGGGATCATGTAGTTGATATAAATTTAAAAGTAATTTCTCGTTTCCCCACAATATTTGTTTAACAAAGTAGATGCCGTTTTTATCAGTGAGAGTCTACTCCACGTCCGCCATTTTGAATAGAAAATCACCGTCTCCAGTGAGAGCCGCCATCCTTTCGTTGAATGGTCTGTAAAACTCGTACAGTAGCTTGTGTGTCGTATTCAGCATCGGTCCTTTGGTTTTGTAATAGTCCGGCCGTCCATTTGAGGTTTGTTTTGTTTTTGTCATATGTTCCAACACAACATCAGGCACCCGACCTATTGAAACAACAGAGAAGAGAATAAACATCCATCATTCAGTTGGATCATTTTACGACTAGATTCAGATAAACCTGCGCTGGTTATCAACATTTTGATCAGGAACTGCACTTTTTTTACTAATCAGTGATGCGTTAATTTAGTTATTTATGTGAGTATGGTTTGAACAATTTTTCAATTCAATTTCAACTTTTATTTACCCATAATACAAATACATGTATAATAAAGGGAAATATAAAACAAAAAAAGTATCGACTTTATAAAATTGGGGAAAGCCGACACATTGTTAGTGTGTTAATGTCATTATATGTTCTTACTTAAATTTTTAACTTTAGCATTTCTGCGATGTGTATGAGGAAACAAGGTAATATCACAAGATACCACCCTAGTTTCCACATATTACTGTTAGATTTCGAAATTTCAATTTGAGATAAACCAAACAAACTGAAGCCACCAAATATAAGACACAGAAAAGAATAGAAAAGTGTTGAACAGAACAGAACATTGACTTGCATAGAGAAAGTGTCAACATGTTGTCATCCCTGCCTGATAGGGCCAACTGTAGCTGATTGATATATTGGAGTTAAACGCCGTTTTCAACAATTGTTCGCAGTCATATCATGGCAGCCAGTTCACCTGCAGTCAGGGAATAAAATGCTTTGTTTTATATTCCATAGAGTCTGGGATGTGCTACTCGTGCTTACTCGAGTATCAATTTTCAAGTACTCAGTACTTGTCTTAAATTATATGTACACATATCGTACTTACTTCTGTACTGAAGCAAAATGGCCAGTACTTTTGAGTACTTTACGAGAACTATATGAGTACTTCCAAGCTTGTGTGGGAAATGCTAAATAATTCAACATAATCAACAACATTTCATGTTTTTATTTGTGACCCATAATTGTCTACATTTAGACAGTTTTATACCATATAATAATAATTTAACAACTTCTATACTCGGAAAGTACTCGTGGGTATTCTAAGTAGTACTCAGTACTTACTCGAGTACTTATCCCCAGTATTCGAACCATATAACATTATCATTCTATATTTGAAGAAATTACTCAACTCATTTCGAGAAATCCAAACAAACGTCCCATCGAGTCACGTGAACCAATCTCTGTTGATTTCACCAGATGTATCTGTTCCCTTGGAAACAGCCGTAATAGTTCTTCCATAAACACATGGTACATGCCGTATGCTAGGGATAACTAGAGAGAAGTGAATACATCGTTATTTTTTAATTTAATTATAATATTATAAATATTTAATAACATGAGCCTTTCCACGAGAAAACCAACATTATGGACTCTGCGTTATGTATCGACCCAGGACGTCAGCCGGGCCAACACATTCCGTCTCAGGGGGATAGAGGTATAGAGTAATAATTCCTGAAACAGAAAATCAACAGGAGGCGAAAAGTATCTATCCAGGTTAGCATGCGCGGCATGCTTAGGCTAATCTTGATCAATCGATACATTAAGCAGAGTCCACACTATTGGTTTTTCTCGCGGATCGGCTCATATTTGCTATGCAGCTTCAGAAAAAACTGTATCACATTGGTGGGTCACAATGTTTGAACAACACAATTTATTTCAAATATTTTCTCTTTTCATTTTAAATATGTATTTTACTTCATAAATTACTCTTACTAGATACAATGCAACAACAAAGACCACATGCACGGGACATTTAAGATTGGCTTGATTTACAAGAATCTGGTAAATTTTAACAAACTGAATGCACGTAACCCGCCATCTTGGAATTGAACGTAATTACAGATTATGTACTAAGTGTAATAAGAATAGAAGTGGTGATGAATTTCATTATTTGTTCTAGTGAGATCATTTCATTAAGGAATTAATGAATATTTTTTCCAAATATTACTATAACCATCCTTACAAACTTAAAAATCTTATAAACTGTTAGGATATAACAAAAAACTTGTCAAATTAGCTTTAATTTGTGAAACCATTTCATTAAAAGTTAAATAATAATCATTCTCCGAATACCCAACATTGCCATACGACTGAATGAACCTAGTGTTTCCTTTTATAATGATCTCAAATATTTGTTTTAATTTGTTTTGATTTACTGTTTCATTATTGTTTTAACATGTTGTTATCACATGCAGAGTATATGCCATGTTATGATTTCCTACGTTACATACTTGTGTATTATCTCTATGAAATCATCATAAAAAAGTGAAATAAAAGAGAAATATTTACAAATTCGAATTGAAAAAATAATTTTAACAATAGTTTGTACTTGGAATTTAACATACTGATAAAACGAACGGATACACTTACACGCACTGCCATTGTTACATGAACTATGCTATCTTCTTATTACAGTGTAAATTGTACCAAACAAACATGCAACAGATGTGTTATTATCTCCATTTTTTAAAATTATTTACTCTAGTCATGTAACAGGGACCACCTCGGTGGTGTAATGGTTGATCATCCGCCTCGGGTGCGGGAGATCACGGGTTCGATTCCCGGCCGGGTCATACCAAATACTTATACATGGTAGTAATGGCTGCCCTCCTTGGCGCTCATGGTTGCAGGTTATCATTACGACTGACTGACTAGTGTCAGGATAAAAGGACCAGTATTACTTGTAACTTACCCAGGAAACGCAATGATATAACTGAAACATTGTTGGAAGCGACTTAAAGCACCATACACTCAATTATGTAACATGTAATAAACATCCCTTTTCAAATTTAGACGCTGTCTGATGCCTCTGCAGCAGACAGCCTTTACCTTTTTAGTGAGAAACAAGCTATCCATCCTTTTTCCACAATGTTTCCAACTCTGTTCAATGATTATTCTTTCGTGAATAAAACGTTTCCGTACTTTTGCCTAGATGTTTTCGAAGTACATTTGATTAACTTCTCTGGTTGTGTTCCCCCTCGCACTCTGCTTTAAAGCCATACGCAAGACACTGAACGTTAACATAAAACCAGTTGTAATATTCAGCTCATTTTGCAGCAATTCACAAATGGGCCGTCCCGCGAGAAAACCAACATTGTGAACTCTGCGTAAAGTATCGACTCGGATCAGCCTAAGCATGCCGCGCTGGCTTACCCGGATAGACACTTTTCACCCCCTGTGGATTTTCTGTTTCAGGAATCATTACTCCAAACCTATATCCCCCTGAGACGGAATGTGTCGGCCCGGATCAGTCTGTGCAGAATGCACAGGCTGATCTGGGTCGATACATTACGCAGAGCCCTAATGTTGGTTTTCTCGTGGAATGGCTTAAATATTTATGTACCAGATATAAAGTTAAACCCAGATATACGTAGCAACATAATACAAACAGTCGATTTAATAGGGCTTTTTTCAGGAAGGGAATGCTTCTTCTGGTTTGATTCAGGAAGTTCAGCACTATTTCAACTCGGTTAGTGGGATGGTATTATCAGAACTCTAGATAACGGAAATTTTTCATGTTCTAAAATCCTTATTTGACATTCAAACCCTATGTTGTGGGTACTCAAAAGAATCGTCTCAGTAAGACGATTCTTTTGAGTACCACAACATAGGATTTGGTTGAGTCATAAGAGAAATATTGTGGGGAAAAGACCAGTTTATTCACTTTTATCTAGTCCTTTTGTATTATCCACTGTCCTTCTCATTCAACACTTTATCGAAATCATACCAGGTGTATAGTCCTCCGAAAAAAAGATTTTAAACAACATTTGCGGAACTGTTGAAACACAGATCAGTTTGTATATTGGTGCAGTCTCATCTTTGTGTAAAATGTGAGATAATCAATAGTAAGTAAAGCCTAGTCCATACATATGAGCCGGTCCACGAGACATTCAACATTCAACAGACTCTGCGTAATGTATCGACCCGAGTCAGCCTGCGCAGTCCGCGCTGGCTAATCCGGGCCAACCCATTCCGTATAAGGGGGGGGGGGGGGGGGGGGGAATAAATGTATAGAGTAATGATTCCTGAAACAGAAATTTCTTGGAATCTTCGCTTAATGTACAGTAACTAATACACGATCAATGATAGAAAATACATATTCTATACACAGGACGGGAGTTAAGGGAATACATTAATAAACGTATATGTAGTTACCCCGTATCTGAACAAGGGTTCGTTATAATTAAACAGCTCGTAGTTGTAAACGCAAAAGCGCAATGAATGGGCGACCAAGCACAGTTGATAATCTTGTATTGCTTTAACGACAATCTCGTGAAAATGCTGCGGACCCGCCTTGTCTTTGACATCCTCATCTTGTTTAAATGTGAAATAGTAGTCGGAATACAATCTGAAACGACCAAATGCTGAAACTAATGACCCGATGTTGAAATTAACGGCCAAATGTTGAAACTAATGACCAACTGTTGAAACTAATGACCCAATGTTAAAACTAATGACCCAATGTTGTAACTAATGACCCACTATTGAAATGAATGACCCAATATTGCGATGAATGACCCAATTTTGATACTAATGACCCAATGTTGACACTTATGACATAATGTTGAAACTAATGACCCAATGTTGAAATGAATGACCCAATATTGAAATAATGACCCAATGTTAAAACTAATGACCCAATGTTGAAATAAATGATTAAATAAATGAAAACATATAAGGATAGACTATACACAACTAGACTTTTCCTAAAAGCTTAGATCAAGCCACGAAAGTTCAGTAGGTAACGATGTAAAATAATTAAAGCAGTTGTCTTAGGGTGGAATCTAAGCTCAGTCTTTCATTCTTTCCGGTCATTCGCGAGTCATTCTGACTAGCAACAAGTATATGTTGGACGGTAGCATATTGCATGTTAAGAATGTTGCAAATGAGCGGAAAGAATGAAAGACTGAGCTTAGATTCCACCCTGCGCGTAGAACAGGCTCGGGGACGTTAGAAAACACATGTTAGGTAAACTGTGTGCTTAGATATAACTGTAATATCTTTAATCAAAACTCGAGTTTGGCGTAACAATTCAATTGTGCACTGTGGTTGCAGCCTTAATTTGACTTTTTGAAATCAGGCTAGCAATGGGATAGTGGCGAAATGCCCCTATCCCCAAAATGGCGTTAAACTTCAATTATCCAACTTGACGTGGCTAAAACCAAAACCCGGTTGCACGTGTTACAAAATTAGTTTTTCTTATACTTGAGCCATTGCCATAGACTCAGGTCATGAGTAAGGCTTGTGAAAAAGTATGCGTTTTCGATGTCTCAATGCTGAACGTTTAGACCGGACGGACGGACATACAGACGTACGGGCATGGTAACAACTGAAACCACCCCATGTGGTTGCGTGAAGCAGGAGTGAGTATTAAGAACTTAGAATTATGGTGCCGGATTCTTTTTGAAAAACAAATGACCAAAGCTGTTCTAAAGAAATGTCAATCTTCACGTATTTATGTCAAGTGTAAATAAACTTTTCTTCAGGAAAACCAACTTTTAAGTTATTAGTACAAGTGGGGAAAATATGCCTGTACTTCCATGCTAAATATCCAAATGGACCCAAATATATACCGATTTAGAGAAGGGTCTTGAAACCTTTTGCGAATATTTGCCGAGCAATGAAGAGCTAGATCATATTGTGGGTGTGTGCTTGATGATCGGGATCTAGAATGTTCGAAAATGTATACAAACATAAAACAGTATACACACATAATAATTAATAAATAGCTCACCTATCCACAGGGTCTCTGACAGCCATTATGAGTTTCGCTTTTGGTAAGAACTTGTGGATATAATCCAAGATAACGTATTTAGGTTCTTTTAAACCAGCATTTCCTGGCATCGTTTCCCAATCGTGGTTCAGATTTAGATATGTCGTACTGCCGTCACCTGTCATGGTAAATGTATATGAGCTTTCAACGTAACAACCAAAAGTATGGACTCTGCGTAAAGTATCGAACCGGATCAGCATAGGCATGTCGCGTGGGCAAACCCGGACAGACACTTTTCGCCTAATGGAGATTTTTTGTTTCAGGAACAAATTATTCTATAATTGTATTATTGTACCCCTGAGACGGAATGTGTCGGACCGGATTACTCGGCGAATTTGGTTATCCTGGGTTTTGAATCACACGTGACTCTCAAGATGAACTGCCATTAGGGACTTTTTTTGAGAAGTTCTTATTGAATTTAAGTTCGTTGCAGTATGGCAATTCGTGTCTCGGAAATCAATTTACAATAACTGATAAGCCACGTTTAAGTGTACAGTCGTCGTGATTATAATTAATTAGTGTTAAAACGCACTTTAAAATCGGATCAAGTTTTACATAACAGTAACGTCACAGTCCAGCATTCTCTCCAATCTTTACAATCGCGTCAAGTATTACATACCAGTACCGTCACAGTCCACCATTCTGTCAGATATTTACAATCGCGTCAAGTTTTACATAACAGCAACATCATAGTCCACCAATCTCTCCGATCTTTACAATCGCGTCAAGTTTTACATAACAGCAACATCATAGTTCACCAATTTCTCCGATCTTTACAATCGCGTCAAGTTTTATATAACAGTAAAGTCACAGTCCACCATTCTCTCCGATCTTTACAATCGGGTCACGTTTGACATAACAGTACCTTCACAATTCACAATTCTCACCAATCTTTATAATCGCGTCAAGTTTTACATACCAGTACCGTTACAGTCCACCATTCTTCACGATCTTTACAATTGCGCCAAGTTTTACATACCAGTAACGTCATAGTCCACCATTCTCTACGATCTTTACAATCACGTCAAGCTTTACATACCATTAACGTCATAGTCCACCATTCTCTACGATCTTTACAATCACGTCAAGCTTTACATACCATTAACGTCACAGTCCACCATCCTCTCCGATCTTTACAATCACGTCAAGCTTTACATACCATTAACGTCACAGTCCACCATCCTCTCCGATCTTTACAATCACGTCAAGTTTTACATACTAGTAGCGTCACAGTCCACCTCTCTCCGATCTTTACAATCGTGTCAAGTTTTACATAACAGTACCGTCAAAGTACACCTCTCTCCGATCTTTACAATTGCGTGAAGTTGTACTTGTCAGTAACGTCACAGTCCAACATGCTCTTCGATCTTTACAATCACGTCAAGTTTTACATACTAATAGCGTCACAGTCCACCTCTCTCCGATCTTTACAATCACGTCAAGTTGTACATACTTGTAGCGTCACAGTCCGACTCTCTCTCCGATCTTTACAATAGCGTCAATTATTGCATACCAGTAGCGTCACAGTCCACCTCTCTCCGATCTTTACAATCGTGTGACGTTTTACATACCAGTAACGTCACAGTCCACCATCCTCTCCGATCTTTACAATCGCGTTAAGTATTGCATACCAGTAGCTTCACAGTCCACCTCTCTCCGATCTTTAAAATCGTGTCAAGTTTTATATAACAGTACCGTCAAAGTTCATCATTAACTCCGATCTTTACAAACACGTCAAGTTTTGCATACTTGTAGCGTCACAGTCCACCTCTCACCGATCTTTACAATCGTGTCAAGATTTACATAACAGTACCATCACAGTCCATCATTATCTCCGATCTTTACAATTGCGTGAAGTTTTACACACCAGTAACGTCACAGTCCAACATGCTCTCCGATCTTTACAATAGCGTCAAGTATTGCATACTAGTAGCTTCACAGTCCACCTCTCTCCGATTATTACAATCGTGTCAAGTTTTACATAACAGTACCATCACAGTCCATCATTATCTCCGATCTTTACAATTGCGTGAAGTTTTACACACCAGTAACGTCACAGTCCAACATGCTCTCCGATCTTTACAATCGAGTTAAGTATTGCATACCAGTAGCTTCACAGTCCACCTCTCTCCGATCTTTAAAATCGTGTCAAGTTTTATATAACAGTACCGTCAAAGTTCATCATTAACTCCGATCTTTACAATCACGTCAAGTTTAACACACCAGTAGCGTCACAGTCCCCCTCTTTCCGAGTTTTACAATCGTGTCAAGTTTTACATAACAGTACCATCACAGTCCATCATTCTCTCCGATCTTTACAATTGCGTGAAGTTTTACACACCAGTAACGTCACAGTCCAACATGCTCTTCGATCTTTACGATAGCGTCAATAATTGCATACCAGTACCGTCATAGTTCACCGTTCTCTCCGATCTTAACAATTGCGTCAAGTTTTACATACCTGCAAAGTCACCGTCTACCATTCTCTCCGACCTTAACAATCGCACCAGGTTTTACATACCAGTACCTTCGTAGTGCACCGTTCTCTCCAATCTTTACAATCACATCAAGTTTTACATACCAGTACTTTCATGGTTCACCATTCTCTCCGATGTTCTCAATCGTGTCAAGTTTTACATACCAGTACGGTCAGAGTCCATCATTCTCTCAAATCTCTACAATCGCGTCAACCTTTTACATACCAGTACCGTCAGAGTACATCATTCTCTCCGATCTTTACAATGGCGTCAAGTGTTACATACCAGTAACGTCATAGTCCACCATTCTCTCCGAGCTTTACAATCGCGTCAAGTTTTACGTATCATTACCGTCAGAGTTCATCATGCTCTCAGATCTTTACAATCGCGTCATGTGTTACATACCAGTAACGTCATAATCCACCATTCTCCCCGATCTTTACAATCGCGTCAAGTTTTACATACCAGTACCGTCAGAGTCCACTATTCTCTCCGATTTTTTCAATCGCGTCAAGTTAATTTGTATATATAGTCTCGAGAAATTATGCAACTTTGAGTGACTGAGCATGGCTAACTACGTGCACACTGTAGGTTCGTAGTTTCTTTTACGCCGTTTTCAACATTATTTAGTTTATCATGGCGGCAGGATTTATTTATGATACCTGGGTAAATAAACCAGTACTCAGCTAGAAACTGTGTCTTGCCCAAACTGGCCACGGTAAGGAGAGTCGAAAGCAGCTGAACAATACAATAGAAACATCTGGAACAAACAGGATTGTATCAACCATATGTATTGTTTCCCTTCGGCGATCTGTTGATTTTGTTAACTTGATTCTGTAATATCATTGTTTTTTATATCTTTTTTGTTGAAATCCGATTTTGTCACGTATTTCAATGGTCTGATCATAAATAATTGTTAATTCATGGAGTAGTTTCTTCGATATATGTTTGATATCCTGAGTAGTGGCCAGTGAAGACCAAGATAAGACATCACGAAACTGAGGGCTAATCTGGGTCTACATTGTTCGCAAAATTAGATTAAAATAGTGCATCACGGCATATAAGTAAATGCCATTTAAAGTCGCGTACAAGGGGATAAGTGTTCATTAATATGTTTTACTCATTGAAAGGCGAATCCCATTTTCTGAGTCGCTAACGTCTGTCAACACCTTAGATCGAGGGCACCAGTCAACACTTATGTTAGCGAATGACAACTTCATAGAAATTTCCACAAAGCATGTTCAATCGATGGGCTATAGGTCTATGTAGAAAAGCCATGTAATTAAGAACTTTAATTCCACAATATTAAGCATATCTTACTATTGACCTGCCCTTATGGAATTGCGTCATCGTGTTATAATGTCTTAAATGATCGGAATACTTACAGAAGATGAATTTGTTAACATACTTCGTTGATTTGTCATATGAATGTTGTTCAATTTCCTTTGAGGCATCGGAAAACATTCTAACGTAAGAATATATATCATCCGTTTTATTTACTGTAAAGAAACAAGACACCACACATTGTTATGTTGTTTAGTTCAGTCTTTCAGTGGACGTTAAACGTCTTATACTGTCTTGAACTATCTAAAGGTACAGAACATGTCCTTGATATCATGCATTTCTCATATATACTAACCGAGGAGTGATTGTGTACCAATGTGTGGGTTTTTTTTTAACAGAAAAATAACCCTAAAGCGAAATAGTAGTGATTATATATATGAGCTAAACAGTTCGGATGGAAGATATAATATTTGCATATTCAACTGTCGCGTGTTGACTACGTAAAACGTAAACAATCAGTAAGTATGGGTATACATGTACATGTATAGGTAATTCACTGACATATCACTAAAAGGATCGACACTGATCGTTGCACATGACTTAAACGACGGAAAGCATGGCCACAACGACTGAGCTACTGCGACTCGACCTCGAGAATTGACAACAACTTGCTAGCCTGTATATTCGACAAGTGATCAATACATCAACACGTGTTACTTTAATTGTTTTTATAGGTGTGTTGTATCTAAAGAATTTAAAGTACTATTCGTTACTCAGTCCAGCAGATAAATAATTTCCTTTTAGAAAATGTGTGCAATTCGTGATAAAAGCATGAACGTTTGGCCGTATATCCTGATTGACTTAACAATATATTCATAAATGGATACAAGCTTAATATTACCAACTTCCGGTTTTATTCCAAAGTGTCTTACATGCACCTAAGTAATAAACGACCAACAGTCTACAGATTAATATTTTCAATGATGCTCTGAATACAATTTTAAACACAGTTTTTATCCACAAACTACCTATTAATAGATACAAAATGAAAAACCTTCGGTGTCAATTATTCTATTTCCGGTTCCTATTTCCATCACCGTAATTTTTAATTTGCGCATGTATATGTCGCTCACATTTTCTTAGCAATACTCTGGTCATAGTTGAAACATTTCTCATTGGTAAGACTGTGAATATCTTTCGATTAAAGAGTTTTATATTATACATTACCCGTCCCAGAGCACTTGTGGTTGGTGAGGTATATGTACTATCGTTCGGAGTCGATAAGTTATTGACTCTCGATCACTCCTTGTTTCTCGACCATGTTTAATGCATGTACTTGCGATTTACATTATTTCGGTTATATCACGGTGACAGTTTACTCATTCATGATCCCTGGGTAAACAAACCAGTACTAAGCTAAACAGATGTGCCTTGCATCAGGGCAATCCACCATGACCGTCGCGCCGCGACTGGGGATCGAACCGGGATGCCCGGTTCCAAATCCCTGACGATAACCACTGGGCCACGGCGTATTCCTACCTCTGTTCAAGATAATAACCATTGTGTGGATACACTTTATTACATTTTTAACACTTATCTAACTAAGCCTTTGTTAAATAAAAGAGACAAAACAGTTATATTTCTTTGAACAGAACTCGAGTCCATCTTCCTTTGAATCAAAACAGTTTTTATGAAGACGACATGACACAGGTTCTCGGTCGAAATCGTGACCTTCTCTTTTGCGGTGTAACTATTAGTCAATGTTGGCTGCTTTTAGTGACACCGAAAACAGTGTTCTTGTCAGAAATAAGAATGAGTATCAAATTTATTCACCAGCATGGAGACAATATATTATGATAATGACATTTGAAGATTATGATGACAATGTACTCAAAGCAGAATCTTGAACAGCATCGAAAACTTCACTCAAAGTTATAGAGTTTCTTGACGGACAATAACAGCATGACTCATCACTTCAACATTTGACTGACAAAATTGTTGGGATCTATATAGAACATATTGTCATTGTAACTAGGGTAGAAGAGGCCACAACATCAGTCTTCAAGGGTTGACATCATATTATGAATACAATTATGCTCATATATGTAAAACATGCTACATTCGCTATGAGTTGCATGTGGTCAGGGATCAAAGCTGAGGTAAATGATGTCAATCATTCAATCGAATGTTATAATGTGGCAGCACTTTGTGTAAGATTAAACAATATATAAGATTGTATCGCAACCGTCGTATGTTTCTTCCGAAGTGCATTTACAAAGCTGAGTATTTATCCACTAGCAATTAGTAATCTTAACCAAATAATAATAGAAATATTTGTTATCACAAGTACAACTGTCGACATCGATTGGGTCGGTGAGCAGCTATCATACAATACTCTTTCACCACTAATTGTACAGCATCCCACACACTTTTCTTCTTTGGTCAAGCAGAATTACGTTAAATATGAGGGTGCTGCTGTGTGCTGTCGAAACGGCAGACTTAAATGCGGTAATTGGTTTAAACAAAACCTACACCCATCGATTAGAAAGAGTTCACTCTTTATTCTGAGAAAATGGTTAAGGTATAATTACGCTGCAGATTGTAAGAAAACAATAAAGGTAGATATCGAAGACAGTAAACATTATAAATACAAATACATTTATACAAATATCAATCAATATGCTTGTAAATTGATGCAGGAAAGCACATAAGCATCCACAGATACATCACAGGTGCATATGTGTTTAATGTAACATACATACTTTGCGCAAAATTGAATAAAGCCAAACAGTGTTAAGGGAACCACCGAGAGGAATGTCAGTCCAAATTTGACTGCTGAGAAAAGGTGGCTGTTTAATAAATGTCAAATATATATAAGAAAGTGTTAACCTTCTTGACAAATGGCCGTCAATTTGTATTTTCAAATGCCTACCAAACTTTCATTGAAAGAAGTATCAGATAATTGCCGGTTTAAAACAAATAAGCTGCATAACAGAGGTGATCGCTTACACACGCTTAACCAAACTGCATTACTAAGAAAGGCACTAAATTAAACTTTATTACCAAATTCACTGTTTCTGAAAATATAGATCACACGAAATATCTGAGGTAAAAAAATGGCCACACTAAACATTTGAAGTAATAGAGCAACCAACTATCTAAAACATTCATCACCGGGACTATAGACCATAGCCAAACGTTTTAACTTCTTTTATTTCTTTGGATATTCTGGCTCACACTGAGTATCTAAAGCCAGAGCTCTAGAAAATGTGCATTTTGCTTCTTATAAAATCTTTATGTGAGCCATAAGCACTTTTTGGGGGGTACTTAACACAATCGTCTCAATGAGAAGATTGTTTTGAGTACCCACATCATTGGGTTTGTTTGGATAATAGGAGAGATATTTTGGGAAAAGAGCTGTAAACCCTTTTTATCTGAACCTCTGTTTAAAGCACATAGCAAATGAGCTCAATAAAAAAATGATGTTGTAAGCTTCTCACAATGGTCATTTTACAGACACAGTAATGCCGATATATCTAGACCAATCTCACGTAGGACATGCCGCCGAAAAACAACCCAATACAACAAATAAAATCTTGATATGGTGAGCAACTTGAAATAAATGTCTGCAATTTAAAATTTTCAACAGACGTATTGCCTTTTTCATAAAAATGATGTTTAAGTTAACACAAAAACATGATTTAAATCGAAAAATTTGTTCATAATCGATCAGCTTTGCCGAACATTTGTGAGGAAAATGCATTTTAAAACCGGATATGACGAACATCTTGCATTTGCATAAAGAAAGATGTTGGATTTAACACAAAACATAACTTGAGTTTTATACTTTTGTTCTTCGATCAGCTTTGAACAGTTTTAATGAACAAATGTAATTGAAAACCAGAGATGGTAGCCAATTTGAAAACTAATCACCAATTTTAATTTTCAAATGGCTAATTAGCTGACAACCATACATATCAGCTGTAATGTTTGCTTCACAAAGTGCATGGGATATCTGCTAATGTGCTTTGCAACCACGGTTCTTTGTGTTTATGGAGGTACGTTATCACAGTTTTGTATATGAGCCCTTTCCCATGAGGAAACCAACGCAATACGGGCTGACAAATTCCGTCTCAGGGGTATAGAAGTATAGAGTAATGATTCCTGAAACAGAAAATCCACAGGGGCGCGATAAGTATCTGCCCGGATTAGCCTGCGCGGCATGCTTAGGCTGATCCAGTTTGATACTTTATGCACAGTCGGCAATGTTGGTTTTCTCGTGGGACGGCTCTTACGTATATCACCTCAATCTTAACTGGAAGTGACGATGTTTGTAATGCAATCTATGAGGTTTTTGTAGCAAAACTAGGCTGTATCAAATATGTTATCCGCTATCTTTGAAATAAAATCGGAAATAGAATTTATTGAGATTGCATCAATGACTTATTTTGTTCTGAACTGCTTTCTCATTCTATATTCTAAATTCCAAGCTTTTGTCATAAACAGCACACTTTGTATATATCGTAGGTTAGAACCCAGGCTCGGCCGTTCATTCATTCCGATGATTTATAAAAGGCATTGTGACTAGCGCAGTTAGCCATTAAACAGTGAGCTAAATTGTCTATTTGGGAAAATAGCCTGTTACCTGCTTAGAATGTTGTAACAACTACTGATGTTACCCAATCCCCCAAACACCGGAAACGCCACCATAGGTGAACTGGCCGTGATATGTCTCAAATTCCATCGCAAACGGCACTAAACACTCCAATTATTCAATTATTCATCGCATATCTGGTTAATTCTATAATCTATCTAAATACCCATGTACCTTGTATTTTCTTTCAGTCTATGCAAAACATGTAAGGGCAGGTCTTGAATAAACTTACTATTTCCGCCTCCGACAAAGAATTGCGGCTCCTTATTATAAAGACGTATCGATTCGGGGTGTTGACTCAGATAGTTATATACGGCTGTGGTTCCACATTTCCTCACTCCAATAATGAAAACGTATGGTAGGCAGTTAAGAACATCTTTCTCATACCAACAAGGGTTCTTGAAACGTTCATCATACGTCCATGGTACCTGTAATATGAAATGAATAACTCGCCACGAAGACAACTCGCCTAAAATTAAACTTGCTCTAATACACATCGCCCGTACGTTTTGTTATCACACTTATATATAAATCTGTTTCCGTAGTTCTATAGTTAAAGTTGCACTAAGTAAAACACGCCCAAACACAACTCGCCCAAATTCAAACTCGCCCTAATACAACTCGCAGGTAATTATCGTTATCACACTAATTCATAAATGTATCTGCGTAGTTCTATAGTAAACTTAGGTTGATTGAGTGGGTATATATTGAACGTTGACTTTGTAGTTAATGTAATATGTATCGGCCTGTCATGGCAGAATATTAATCGATCAAGCCTAATACCAAATAAAGAAATGATTTGCTAGTATGATGATTAAAATAATAATCTTTATTTAGGTTTTGATGATGCCCTTAAATCAGTTAGGATATGAATGAAAATGAATGAATGAATTCACTTTACTTTACTTTAATTAATTATCATTTTTAATTGAATTGGATGCATGACTGGTAGGAAATATATATACATTATGTATCTTAAACACCAATGCAGAGAGGGATCAAATCCACAATCTGCGAATCTGACATTGATGACGATGATAAGGCAATTAGATACGACGATCTGAAATTGTCGACACTCAGTATATGTACAAAAAAGCAAGAGATATTAGGCCAAACCCGTTGGACGGTTATGAAAAACGTGTGGAGACTTCAAAAATAAGGATAACTAGGTGGAAATTGACAAGAAATTGGCCGATGTGATTGATTCCGACAAAAGGCAACCTATTGATAGAAAACTGGTCACAAGTATGTGCGAAACAGTTCCGACCCGAAAACTCAAATACGTTACCGTATCACAGGTAAAACATATCCCAATGACAATAAGTTCCAAATCACTCAAGGCTAGTTGACATCAGAAATTAAATCATAAGTAAATGTCATGAAATTTCACCTCAAAATGAATCAGTGCAAAGAATTCAAGCTCGCCAAAGATGCATTACACATACACATACAGATATAAATAAGATAAGACGGCAGCATATAACATCAGGAATTACTGTCAAGTACACCATTGACACGCGTAATCGCATGTGATGACCTCTAGAACTAATTAAAGTCAATGGATAATATGCGAAAACGTTGCCAGATAACACTCGAGATAAGCAGTCAACTAATCCTCAACACAAATGATACATTTATGAGGGATGTTACCAGGGATTTGTATTCGGAAACAAATGCCAACAACCACAACAAAAACAATCAACGAGTGGTCAATTCTTATGGCAAAACACTCGGCAAAACAACCAGCAGACAAAACAAACTCATTGTTATCTATATAGTAATCTTGCACGCAATCAAGTGTCGAATGTTTCCGTTTTTGCTGGGGTGGGCTGGCTTTGCTCTGTGACTTTTGTTAAGTGTATGTAATTCATACTTTTAAAACATATCGCCGTTTTCAAAGAATTATGACTTGAAGCCAGATCTCGGAAACATAATTAAATGATTCATGTATATGCAACTGCACTAGACTCCATGCCTCTGTAGCTTAACCTACCCTCAGAATGTGTAACATTTAAGTTGGAAACTTTAACATTTGCAGTCCCCTCATTTTGTGACATAGTTCTTATCAATCGATTTAAAAGTCACGTTTCATATATTCGAATTTAACATAAAACAACACTATGATATTAACACAAAACAATATTGCTAAATAAACTATTGTCTCATTTAACGTCTTCATACTTCTAAAGCGTTCCCATGTCGTAAATTCTCATTTGCATATAAATTATTGAATGCCTGTAACAGGTGCATGCATTTTACGTTGATAAAAAAGAAGTCTCTGAAGAAACCCATGTATCGCCTTGCTATATGTCATAATTTGAGGAGAATTGATCCCTATGCATCTTGCAGCTGTTTTCGATATTAAGTTTTGCATAAATTTTAAATTAGTCGAGTGAAAGAATGCACAAGGAACAAAGGAAAAGCAAAAACGTTAAGACGGATGGATGTTTGGAAAAACGCCATCCTATAAGCTGAACTATTATTATACCGGTAAAATGATGTAACATGGTATGGACTGCTCTGACTTTTAATTCTTTCAACGCAAGTGGCAATATTAAGGTTTTGCAAACAAAATAGATTCACGCGAGTCAGCTCGTAACGAGCAATCTCACTAAAATCAGCATGTTTGCCTTTTAGGTCTGAAAATAATTCAAACTCTTATAATATGAAAACTTAAGTTGCTAGATTTTGAACATGGGAGTCTACCTGTGAGTATTAGCAGGAACAGCAAAAACGGATCTGTTGTTGTGGATGAATTCTTGCAATTAAGTAGAACTTTTCTGAAAACATATTTAAATGTGTTTTCATATATATGAGCCTCTTTCTGCTATCTGGAATCTCACTGCTTCTGAAAACAGTGACGATTTCAGTGAGCCTGTGTAATTGCACAGTCTCACCACAGAGTTCACAGTCCACATAATATGTGTTCTGAAGATTTAAATGCACATTTTGACAGAAAAGTAAACGTTTAGACCCTTGTATAGTGTCAATAACACTCACAATTGCCAAACGCGGGTTCATATGACTTGCTCTAGATCAATGGACGTAGATAACCTAATATTGCCCGTGTACCGTCAGATCTAAACAACTGGTCAGCGTTGTACGTTGGGTTTACATGTATATTGGTATAATTGTCAGTTAGGCTAATCTTTAAAAGTTCAAAATTGTAAAAGTACTATAGCCTAGATCTCTAGTTTACACCTGAAAAAACCCATTTCGTGTCAAGCGATCATGTTTCTAAATGCGAATAAAAACCTTAGCAAACTTATTCACGCCAGACACTTCGCCATTACATAGCTCTACTAGCTTCCAGCCAATGTAGCATAAATCATATAAACATATTTAGGAAAGAGCCAGGTGTCATTAAGATAATGGACGTTCGATTCCCAATTAACTACAACGTTTTGTTAAGTGTCATTTTTTGATTATTGTAAAGCAGTAGATTATATATAATTGGAACTTTTATAACTTTATTGAAATTCTCAAAATTGATAAAATGTTTCATTTTTGATTATTCAATTGGTTATAGCAGAAATAAACTATGTTGGGCATTTATAGACATAACACGTGCATTTAACACGTTATAGGCCTACTCCTCTCCATTATGGATGAAATTGAAACATTATAACATAAACGGGAAATATCTCTTCAGCTCATGTGATCGAAAAAAGCTGCTATGGTATGTTTGTGTTCACGAAACGTGACTCAGTTTCGAAAATAAACACACATACACTTAACAAAACTTACAACTATGCAGGTATATATTTGACCCTTTTTGATCAATATTTGTCTGATCGTGCTGAAAATGTCAAAATATATTAAACATATATATGTCCTCATATTATATTCATTTCAAGTCAAACACTTACAATTTGAACGCAAAAGAAAAGATAAAAGTGAAGGTGCTGATACAGCCAAAACTGCCGTTCATCGAAATAGATTATCTCATGGATTGGAGAAGAAGCTTATAGCGAGTGTGTCCAACCTGACTGTTAATAACGGCTTGACAACGTCTCCACATTGACGTAACGTAATGCTGAACATAATTGAGGGGTATATTACATTGCGTTGTATATTTGAATCAGGTTTCGTATCGTGTTACGGCGAACTCAAATTGGTCGCGCAACCTGAAAATGCTATGGAAAACAATAAATTTACATTCAACGAATATTTCAATCAAAACGGTTCGTAGCCTACATTTATTTAACCATTTGTTTGGATTATTAAAATTAAGGAATTTTTCTTTACTAACCTCAGATTGTTTGACACCAGCATTGACAAGTCCAATGGCTATTTAACGTTGCTCAATTGACAATCGCCCAATTTTGTGTTTTTTAGGTGTGGGTATTGTTAAATATTCAAATTGACCACGTGCATAAAGCTGTACTATTGCTCAAATTCGCATTTTTCTAATTTTGATAAGCTTTAACATTACTCTAAAAAATGAACCGGAAATTAATATTATGCAGTTGACATCTTGCGTGACCTTTTACACATGCGCAATACATACTGCAATCGACGCATTTGTGTAATCAATGTTGAATCTTAAATCGGTTCGGACAGGCACAAAATCCATACGCCGTGCACGAAACATCTGATAAAAGATTTAGAAATGAAAATAGAATGAGAGTAACCATTAGCAAGGAAAATGGGAATTTATGATCGTATCGAAAACTAACGGATCTGTGGAAAACAGATTATTTTGTTCGGACGTTTGTTTTGTGTTGGTTTTGACATCTCCAAATTTCTTGTATGCCTGAATATGTATTTAAAGATAGTCCTAAACTTTAATAAAACCGATATTTATATAAACACAACTCGGTGCTTCATTGCTTATGCTTGAAGTCGTTATTCACTATATCTTTACACAATAGTGTCACGTATACACGACATGTACAACTCATGGGGCCCCCAAAGGGGTAATTATTAACTCGGCAACATGATCGTCGTCCCTGCTTCCGGGACAACATGAAAATACACGGCCCTTGCTGCTTCCAAGATTGTGTGTATAACTGTTTTAAACTACTGGGAGATTTCTCTATTGTTTGTTTCATTGTATAGGTCACCTGATGTAACAATAGGTTTCTACCCCTCGAACATTCGCCGCCGATGTAAGCTGTAGTGGGAGACGACCTATATGCTAGTAAATCTTCTGTGACAAGCATACATTTAATTCATTTAATCTGTTTTATCTCGTATTCTTTTATTGGATCTGATAAATATTTTTTTTGTCATACTAATACTTATTTGTGTCGCCATTTTAGACCAACATATTTACATTATTGTGAGGGGAATGTCGGGTACAATGCAAACTTTCACTAAATGTTAACCATTTCCTACTTGCAGACGCATTTCAAAACATTGTGACTAAAGAAGTAATCACTCATTATAAACAATTTCTTCTTTTGCCACAATGTGTTAAACTATTATTCAGTAAGTTGACTTTAACTTATAGAGCTATTCCAGTGGGGTGTTTCAGTCATCTGCTGTAGATTTATTGTAATTGGGAAAGGGTTAACAATATAGAGACCACATTTTGACTAAACATGTTGAAACTTCGTCAGACAGTTTATCTTAATGATATCTGGGTCAAGTTTGGATATTTTTTATTCTGGGTCAAATACTAAGTGAAATCTGAAAAAAACAGAGACATATTTACAATAGTGTCTCTGGTAAAACCTAGGACTTGCATTTCTGAATCTAGAAATATGAAAACTTGTTTTCATATTCTCTGATCTTAAGTGATGGCTATGTTTTTTTTTAAAAATCTATATGGCTTGAACCAATTTTTTAAAGGGTCACAGAAGGAACATTTCTTCTTATTTATTTCGAAATCAGACAAGCAGATTCAGAGGAGAATTAACATGCATAATTATATATGGTAAAAAAAGGTAATACTAAACCTTTTCAAGAATGTTTTCATAAGTACATGTAGTCTAAAAGGTAATACTTAACTTTTGTAAGAATGTTTTTATAAGTTGTCTAAAAGGTAATACTAGGCTAAACCGTTTCAAGTATGTTTTCCGAAGTGGTCTATCACAGAAAGGGTTAACATAATGGAATGTCATTGTTAATATAACAATTCTCAGATCATCTTTTTTTAAATATAGATACCAAAGGCTAATCAACAGGAAGAGTACAAGATACACTGCATATTTTGTGAAGACTAAAATAAGAGCCAATAGTCTATTGCTAAAGAAGAAGACTAAATAGACAATGCTGTTGGCATGGAAAGGATGATGGTACATAAAGCGTTCAAAAAACAAACCAAATTGTAGCAGATATATTTATAATTGAGCTTATCCAATTTAAAAATATAGAATGATGCGTTGTAGACCCTGATCAGTCTGTGCATTTATGCAGTCTGATTACAATTCAGACTATTCATAAATAAACAACTCTCAAAAGCTTAAAATAAGCTATTGATGAATAGTGTAGACAGACAAAACTGCATAGGTTCCTGCTAATCTAAGTCTACACTATTCACTGTCACATATGCCTGTTCACATGCTTTGACTTTAAAGTAATGAAAAATCTTCTGTTGTCTTTACAACAAAAAGGTTATTGAATATTAAAAGTGTTTTCTACATATTATAGTTGATGTGTTTTAATAATTTTCCACATACAACACATCTGCAGCAGACTCTTTCTAAAACGACTATTGAAATCATTGAGTCAAAAGAAGAAAAGGCTCAATATGAGCCATTTCTCATTTTGCTACAATGTTTTCAACTTTTTTAATTGAATTAAATTTTCTAGAATTTCACCTTTTTCTTTTAAATTTTTCTTAATTCACATATGAAAATCTTTAAAAATGATATAGTATAATTGATGAACCGAGATGAAAACATGGTTGTAAAGGAAACATAGCAAATGCCCCTGCTAAATAGGGTTAAAAATTGATCAAGAGTGGGAATTTATTGCAAATGAAATAGCTTATCAGTAAAGGACATTTGTAATAATGCATTATATCTTTAAACAATTTGAAAGAGAACCACTACAGAAACATTACTGAAAAATTGTATTGGTATTGGTTCATTGGTTTAAGAGGACATGTCGTTGAAGCTCATATGTTATGTTTAAACAACAGAGCCCTGGGGACACAAACTGCTCCTCTGGTCAAAGGATCAAGGTGTTTTTATCAATATATGTCTGTTGATTGTTAACTTTAAGCTACAACATGTCCTCCATAACCACCAGACAAATTTCAACCCAACTTCACAGGAATGTTTGGACAAGGATTCAATATGCTTATGCAAGTATCACCAATATTACATTTGAAACACTATAATTTGTATATATACTGTTTATCATAGAGATATGACTGAAACTGATTAATACTCCCACAATACTACCTTTTCACATAAACATATGACAATCAGACTAAAACAATGGTCTAGTTTTCCCCTTTCTCACATACCACAACTCTGCAACATATGATTTTGAAATCAAAACTGAACCAATTAAAACATCTCTATAAATTAAAGTATAAACATTGAAATTTGAATAGACTTCAAAAGATTGTGGCAAATGGCGTAATAGCTCATTATAATAAATTTCAATATTTGTCACAATGTTTTGAAACCCCATCTGCTGTAGAGGCATCCAAAAGTGTCAACTGACTGCTTTTGTAAATGGACTGTTAACCCATTGGTGGCAGATGGAATACTCTAATCTCATTGACTTTTGTCAAACATTAAAACGAATGTTTCCCTTGAATTGACAGCCCTTGTTAAAGCTGTGGGGTATTACTACCTTGTGAATACTATAGGATACATTAAACATCCAATGTTTAGGAAAGTAAATCAGAACATTTCTATCTTCTTCAAATTTCAGTCAGTTTTCAGAACTGGGTCCTATGGAGTCAAACATAAATTCACTAGGTCAAATTGTAGAAAACCTTCTTAACACTATTATTATTAAGGCCACCTCTTTCATGAATTGATTATACAATTTATATCTACCAAATCATAAAATCATCTTTCACATTTAGACATCTACTTTCTGTAAACACAGACATCCATCTTTCTTGGGGAAAGTCACAACACTCCCTCTGCTTCTCTGTTGGTATACGTCTGCATCTGCTACTTTCACATTTTGCATCTACTGTCATCATGTGTTTGGCATCCTGGGGTAACTAGGATGAAGTAAATCCTAACATTGATGGTTCTCTGTCTGCCAATTTCTTAATATATCTTAGAATTTGTCCTCTGACATTTCATCAACATTTAACAGTCATCTGTAAACAAACTAATCACTGTGACTTCAAGGCAGCAAAACAGTATGATTCTCAAAAATGGGCTTATTCTTGAATCTCCCATTATTACATAGACTGTCGTTAATAAAAATAAAATGTCTTTACAGTCTTATATTTAGTTATCTTCAATTCAATAAGCTCAATAATCCATCACCTGAAATTGAGAAAAGCTACATTGGACTTTGAATAATACATTTGTTATCTATCTCTCTCAAGGAAATTAAACATTTTCTCATTTCAAACTGTAGTTTCACAGAATCAAACTTGAACTTTAACAATTTGACAATTACTCGGCATTTGTATCCCTCCAAAAAAGCTTGACATTCATGTTAACATATGTTGATTTATGAAAGAATTGTGATTTATTGCTGATGTTAGTTCAAAAGAAGAAATATATAAAAATACTGGTAATAGTATTTCCCCCTTAACTTAACAGTTATATATAAGTAAGTAAATATATAAACATTTATATGTAATATGTATATTTGCAATGGACAAATGTTCATCTGTTGAGCATTCATGTACATTAAATTGTCTAGGTAACATTAGTACAGAAGTATTTCTCACATTAATATTATTCGGGCACCTCCGTTTCACTATTATGTTTAATATTATACTGCAAGAAACAATTTGCAGTAGAAGCCTACATCAGAGGGAGCTATATATATATATCAGTTTTGAGGATAATTTCACCTATATATCTCAACTATGTGGATATGGATAGGAAACCTAATATGTTTATTTTTGCTATTGTCTGTATCTTTTAGAGTTTGCAAGTTTCAGCTTTCCATCTGATGGCATGAAATATTGTTATGAAAAACATATTTGTGAATTTTCAAAACAGGATTGATCTTAGAAATACATTTGTCAACTGAAGGAATTGAAAAATATGGATAACTAATAAAAAGGGCTTGTTAAAGTCTAAGAGAATTACACAGAGACACAAACGTGTATATTTCTATTAAGTTAACGTCTCTGATCTATATTTCTGGATTTTGTGAAGTGCACATCCGGATTTCAATAATCTACATGTCTGACTAGCCTAGAAAAAAGTGATATGACTGGGTCGGTTTTATTAAAGAAATTCAGGTGCAGTTCAGTGCTCAGTCAGAAGAAAAGAAATATTTAGCAGAATAATCAAGGACTTTTTGGCACTCCGGACTTATTTAGGATTTGACTTAAATTGAACAAAATGTTGGGCCTTGATCTATAATTCTGGATTTTGT
This sequence comes from Serripes groenlandicus, assembly GCA_031761405.1. Classification (NCBI taxonomy): domain Eukaryota; kingdom Metazoa; phylum Mollusca; class Bivalvia; order Cardiida; family Cardiidae; genus Serripes; species Serripes groenlandicus. Next base: position 34,602,843 of record JASEVX010000010.1, read on the forward strand.
GAAATTGACATCTACTGGTGGCATGCTAAAATCTTTAAAGTACATGTACATGTATCTTATACTAAAATGACTAGAAAAGACAAAAACATGTTTGCCACAGTCTGTGTAATTAAAGACATTCAATGGCAGTTCAGTGCTTAGTCAGAAAGAAAGAAATACTTAGCAGAATAAACAGGAGCTTTTTGACACCCTAGACTTATTTAGTATTTGACTTCCATTAAAAAAATCAAATCGATTTGTTTACACTGGAGAAAACAAAAACTAATAACAGCACATAGAGATGTGTTTACACTGGAGACAACAACAACCAACAACGGCACATAGTTCTTCAAATTGAAATGAAAAGGGTCACCGATTTTGGTCAAACACGGATTCGGGGCAATTGACGTGATAAATCCAGTTGAACATCTGTACAACCAACATAAAATCTATTCATACATCTCTGTAATAATACTGCCTCTGTACTATTGATACATTAATGAGATACTTAAACAGAACATTAACTATATTGATTAAATCGAATGCTATTGAGCAAACCATTCATGTTTAGGAGCAATGTTACAATCACACGATATGTACAGGTAATTGTCCCATAGGAACCCCTTTCCACCTTGCTCATGTCTTGTATCGATTTTCTGAAAACGTAATTATTTTGTCGCACTTAACCTCAAACAGTATGTTGCATTGGGTTATTTCCTCAATATAAAATAAATTTTTGAAGGTCGGGTGTAAACAAAAACTACTATAACATCGAAAGTAAAATGAATCATTCAGATGACTTCAGTACCTACCTTCATTTTGAGTCTTTGATACTTCTCGGGCATGCGCAATACCAAATAACGGAACGAAAGGAAACGATGACGAAAATTAATTTATACAGGTTGAGTTTTTTACTCGCTTTCTGTTACTCAGTAAGATTTTTGAATTACGTTATATAGCTCAAACGTGTTTATTTAATGTAAACTATGCGATTATTAGCTTCTCTTTGCTTCTAATTAACGTCAAATTTGAGCAATAATACTGCTTTAAACAAATTCGCACCAACCCACCATTTGTTGTTTAAGTTGATGCATGGTTTTACGCGCCGTTCTTCATAAATCTGATTATCTGACCATATGATCATGATCTACGCTGATTCAATGGCGAATGTTCACAATTTCGTGTAAAAATGTTGATGAATAAAAAGAGTTACACTCATTCAAAATGTGCTAAGTGTATAAACAACAACTTCCGATCGAGAATGTGTTTTTGCGAAGACTGAAAAGAAAATGAACACTGACAGTCAAAACAACGATCAGGAGATCGTAGAATAAAAAATAATGAATGCATCTACATTTCACTTTTGTTAAATTTATCTAATTCATACATTTGAAACCTATTACCATTTTCAAGAATTATGTCTTAACGCCAGATATCGGAAACATAATTAAATGATTCATATACATACCACTGCATTAGACTCCATGTCTGTGTAGCTAAATCTTCCCTTAGAATTAGTAACATTTAAGTTGGAAACTGTAACTTTTGCAGTTCCCTCATTGTGTGACATAATTCCTCCCAATCGATTCAGGTAACTGTCACTTGTCATATATTTGAATTTAACATAAAAAGACCATATGATATAAACACAGAACAATATTGTTAAATAAACAACTGTCTTATTTAAAGTCCTCATACTTGTAAAGCGTTCCTTTGTTGTAAATTCTTATTAACATATTGATTATTCACTTTCTGTAACAGCTGCACGCATTTTGGACTACTCATTTTTTTATTGAGCTCATTGGCTATTTTTCCTATTAACAGATGTTCAGTTAAAGAGGGGTTTACAGCTCTTTTCCCAAAATATCTCTCCTATTATCTAAACAAACCCTATGATGTGGGTACTCAAAACAATCGTCTCATTGGGACGATTGTTGTAAGTACCCAAAACAAAGTGCTAATGGCTCACATAAAGATTTTAGAAGAAGCAAAACGCCCATTTTCTAGAGCTCTGGCTTTAGATACTCAGTGTGTGCCTGAATATCCAAAGAAATGAAATAAGTTAAAAGGTTTGGCTATGGTCTACAGTCCCAGTGATAAATGTTTTGGATATTTGGTTACTCTATTACTTTAAATGTTTAGTGTGGCCATTTTTACCTCAGATATTTCGTGAAAACTATATTTTCTGAAACAGTGAATTTGTAAATAAAGTTTGATATAGAGCCTTTCTTGGTAATGCAGTTTGGTTAAATGTGTTTAAGCGGTCACCTCTGTTATGCAGCTAATTTGTTTTAAACCGGCAATAGTCCGATCCTTCTTTCATTGAAAGCTTGGTAGCCATTTGAAAATACAAAATGACGGCCATTTGTCAAGAAGGTTAACACTTTCTTATATATATTTGACATTTATTAAACATCCACCTTTCCTCAGTAGTCACATTTGGACTGACATTCCTCTCGGTGGTGTCCTCAAAACGGTTTGTGTATTCATTTTTGCTCAAAGTAGTATGTTACATTAAACACATATGAACCTGTGATGTATCTGTGGGTACTTATGTGCTTTCCTGCATCAACTTACAAGCATATTGATTGATATTTGTATAAATAATCTGCAGCGTAATTATAACTTAACCATTTTCTCCGAATAAAGAGTCAACTCTTTCCAATCGATAGGTGAAGGTTTTGTTAAAACCATTTACCGCATATAAGTTTGCTGTTTCGAAAGCAAGCAGCAGCACTCTCATATTAAACGTTGACAAAGTCGCAAAGTGTGTGAGATGCTGCACGCTTAGTATTTTCAAACATAGGTGATCGGCAGGTGAAATAGTATTGTATGATAGCTGCTCTCCGACCCAATCGATGTCAACAGTTGAACTTGTGATAAAAAACCTTTCTATTATTATTTGGTTAAAATTACAAATTGCTAATGGATAAATACTCAGCTTTGTAAATACACTTCGGAAGAAACATACGACGTTTGTCATGCACTATTATATATTGTTTAATTTTACACGAAGTGCTGCCACTATATCACATTCAATTGAATGATTGATATCATGTATATCGGCTTTGATTCCTGACATGCAACTCATAGCGAATGTAGCATGTTTAACATCTATTAGCATTACATGATAACAACACTTGCATACTATGTTGCAGTATGTTCAATTCCAAGTAAAAACTATTGTTAAAATTATTTTCTAATTTCGAATTTGTAACTATTTCTCTTTTATTTCAATGTTGTTTAATGATCTCATAGAGATAATAAACGAGCATGTGACGCAGGAAACCTTGTTAAAGAGGAGTAAACTGTATCTTGTGTATATCATATAGGTCAATTATAACAAATATACAGTCTAAGATGTAGGCACCATCGTCATGATGGTACAGGTATTGTGAGTACCCGCAAGACATAGGCTTTGGTTCAAATGGCTGAGTGCATGAGAACATGTACAAGTTGGCATATCTGAACAGTGTAGGTTGAGATCATCTTATCCATCTGCTCATGATCTTCTAACAAGCTTGTGTACGTATTGTGTGAACAGGGTATATTGCGATCACAGAGTGCGGATGCACATAATTTGATTTGGATCTTTGATGTTCACAAAAGGCAGCTTAAACCTTTTCTCTTGCATTGGCTCAATTTAATTATAATTTGAGACCATGGAATGCGTAAACGATTTAGACGTTTGTTAAATAATACGATTCATATATGGTAACTATTTTAATGTTTACCAATGTGCCTCGGATAACAGATCATAAACTCATTATAGATACCGAGTGGTAGTTCCTGTGTGTACAAAAAGCACATAAAAAACAACTGTTCACATTTTACTTTGGTTTAATTGAAACTTTAATAATTTAGCACAAAAACACTGGCCGATTTTAAAATAATTGGACACAATTATTCCTTGGGCTCTGGTAAGTTTGTTGAAATTATACTGAGCTGTTGCTAATCACGGCCATCATTGGATGTTGCTTGTTTTCCTTATGTGTATAAAGTGAGATCATTAACAACTATTTAAGCTCTTTTGAATAAGTTGAGTGATTTAAGTCAGTCCATCTTGTTTAAAAAACAAAACAAACATCATTTTAGTTGTTTTGATCTTCAATGTTCACACAGACTGCCAAAGTTTACCCCTCTTCCCATGGGCAGTACAAACTGGCACCCATATACAATGCAGACGCCAAGCAGTCAATATCCATACATGGGGATGAAGAACTGAACAAGATGAACCTCCTACAACTTGAAGAACTATGAATAAGGTGAGCATATTGTAGTAGTAATTTCCCCGTTGAGATAATATTCTACGGATTTAAAGAGAAAAAGAGAAATAGCTTGTTTGACCTTTTGCACTTCTGGCCAAACAGTACTCTGATTCAATTTGATTCAATTTGAAACTGATTTGGCACAAATGTTACTAGTTCAAAAATCTGATTGTCTGTTTCCTTGAAACACCCGAACTTTTATTATCTCAATATTTACCAAAGATTGTCCTGTGTCAAGGAGAGCCAGACTGTAAATTGACACTCTCAGTCAATTGTATGGCAAGAATTTGCCACAAAAGTGGTTTGAAACAGGGTGAGAAAAGTTGAACAAAAATACCAATATTACCCCTTACTCCAAAAATCACCCAACAAAAACGCAGGGAGTTAGCTTAAAATTGAAGAGCTTCTTAAATAGGCAATCTGTGAATGCTGTCAGAAATAGCATGTGTTTTCGACTCCTTTACGGGCAATCTTGGATGCGAAAGCTCGTATTTAAATGTACCTCTAAATTCACGCCTAGCTCCGTAAGTAGTGTTGTCACGCGTCTCAGTGACGCCTGTCCCTAATATCATGAATCAGAAGGAGAAGTGGGTCCAACCTCAAAATCAAAGCTTATGATGAGATCTTACTTTTCATATTTATAAACACTATATAATCAACCATTTACCCAAAATTTACTATTTATCATTATTTAATTTTTCACCCTTGGCCAAAATCCGAATATCCCGACAGCAACTATTATTTGCCACCTTAGTTCTTATTTGAATGGTTGATAGAAAATAATAGTAAAATGGTGGGCCATCGTAAGTGTTGGATACTGCAGGTAAAATCAAAGTGCTGATAGCGCTGATGGTAAAGGGGCATACGTAAGTTGAGAATATATGGCATAGTTAATATGGACAAACATTGTTGAAACAATGAATCATCGACCTTTAAACAAACCAAACCAAACTTGTTTGAAACAACATATTGCCTGCCAATAACCAACACCTTATTTATCAAAGTTTGACACTTTTTTTATATAAACAAAATAAATCACAAAGGGCAAAAGATTGACCAAAAAACCGAGCAGCGAGCCTTAATTATAATATTTCCAGTTCAGAAAACACTAAAGATCCACAATGTATATTGGAGTCATGCTGACAAATGAAAAACAATCGAAAGCATGCTAGAGTTATGTTTATTGTGCACTGCACATCTGTAACTCTACGTTTCCTATACACCACGCCTTAAATGGATACATTGAACATCTATTGAGACAATAACAGAAGAAGTATATGAGTTTACACCTTAAAATACAGATCAGATTTGTTATCGAAATAGTGTATCGGTCTCCTCATCCCAATGTATAAGTGAGACGACTTTGATATGGATTCACCAAACAGAAACAACTTTTTAACCAATTAATGCAAATCGTAACGGACAGACGGATATACAGTCAGTCGCCCAGGACAAAGTACAAAGTTTGGTGAAGTACTCATTAACGAACTTATAAAATAAATAATGACCTTGCTGTTGTAACTCGTATGTATGTTGAAATTAACTAATCTCTAATTTGTAGATTGAATTTCTATATCCTAGTTGGGTCGACATACTGACAGACATATACAAATATATATTTTCCAGCGACATATGAAAATATTCAACACAAAACGCGCCCTGTTTTACCAGCAATTCCCCAGTAGCTGTGAGACCGTTAGAATCATTCTTTCATTGTGTTTACACAGTAGGACGCTCTCTCTTTGGACGAATTATGTAATAACAAGTTTGTTTACAGTCTTCCGTACACTTGACCACATAGACTAAATATACAGCAAACAACATTGAACTAAGGCTAAAATATTGACCTGAAATGATGAAAGTATAATTTTGAATAGTGATGAAAACGTTGTGGAAAAGGAACTCTTGATGATTATCATTCATCAGTTAAGGTAAGTCAAAATTTGTCTAAAAGGGGCAAAGGTTAATCTAATAACTATAGGCAAATGTTTTCGTTATCTAGATTAAAGAAAAACAACTTGATTCATGTTTCAAAGTAATGTTTGAAATTGAGGAACTGCTCATTGTCAGCAATTGCTCCGTTTGCAAAAATACTTTCAATATTCGTATGTAACTAAGTAGCTATAACGGAAACGGTTCAACTATTTCCCGCTTACAGTCGTTTTTTGACGCAAGTGCAGCAAACAGCATTTGAATTCATAGTGACAAGTGGAAAAAGTGTTTAGCGTGTCCATTTCCTCTTTCTCCATAAAGGTTTCAACTATATATTTTCCCCTAGATGTAAGGCATAAATGCTCGTTATCATTAATCTCTTGCATGTTATTCAAAATTCGTCCGGAAGGGAGAAAGAGTGAAAGAATGTCCATGGTAAAACGTTTAAATATGGAACGAATTAATTTGAAACGTGTTTGAAAGCATTGTGTGAAAAGGAGGAATTGCTCATTGTCAGCATTAGCTCCATTTTCAACAATATTATCAATTTTCGACTGTTACAGTATCACGGAAAGGGTTCCGATATCATGGGAAGGACGTAACCATTTTCCGCTTACAGACGCTTACAGACGCATGTGCAGCAGACGATATTCAAAAAACATCGTGACAAAAGGAGATATTGCTTATCGAAGGCAATTTCTACTTTTGCCACAATGGATTTAACTCCTTTCAATAATTATAATTTATTTACAGTGATTTGCATATGTCTTTAAAGAAATCGACTGTAGTAAACTAGTGGGGTCACAGCACAGTCGTCGTTACCTAACAACACTGACATTGAGGTCAATCATAGCTCAATCAAAGCCCCTATTCCAAAAACCTTACTGTGTTGGTGAAAGTCAGCTAAAATCAAAGCTTTTTGATAGATTTAAGCCATTCCCCCAGTGCAACTTATCTGGAGCAGATGACTTTGAAAGTATATTGGCTGATATTTGGAAATCTCTATGAATTAATTTTGTGTTATAACAATGGAAACGAAAACATTGTTGATCAAAGGATTGATTGCTCATTTCTACTTTTGTCACATCAATTTTGAAAGTTGTAATCTGCAAATGTGTCAAAATGCGTCGGCAGGTGGAAGAGTTACACTCTTATGTGACTAACTGTATAACGGTGCAGAGCCCAATCTGGTTCTACACTGTTAACACAATTATGCCCTGTGGTTGGGTTTCCAAACAAGCTGCTTTTGTATCCTTTGTGATTTTTTGTAACAATGTCGGCTATCAATCCAGAGGTTGTGAGTTTGAACACAAGTCTATTTCTGGAAAATTGTTTGGAAACAATCTCCAATATACAGCAACTAATGATGTCTTCTGTTTATTCAGGTAAATAGAAAAAGGGTTAACAGTCTATTTCTGGAAAAGTCGTTTGGAAACAATCTCCAATGAAGCAACTAATGATGTCTTCTGTTTATTCAGGAAAATAGCAAATATACAACAGGCCTGTGGATCACAACAACACATGGGAGCTGAATTCGATGGTGGATACCGTGTTTGTGAAAACTATTTACAAAAAGATAACTGTCTAATGTATGCTTTTGGGTTAGTATCTAGGTGTATATTTGTATAAATTACTTGGACAGATTGAATAACAAGTAGAACTAGAATCCTTGCTCTTTCTCTCTCTCTGTGTCTCTTTTCCTCATTGTCTCTGTGTCTCTATGTGTTCCTGTCGTCTGTCTCTCTCTCTCTATCGATCGCGAATCATAGCCATTGAAAATGGTTGAATGCATTGTAGCAATTGCTCTTACTTTATATTGTTGTTTACAGGAACAGAAGGGTGTACCAGTTTGAGAATGACTTAGAAAAAACTTACGGATGTGTTATTTATACTTTTGATCCATTGTAAGTTATTCTTCATCGCATTTTTATGCAACAAGATAATGTTTACAAAGCATATTGTGTTGTCTGATTGATTGTCTATTTGTGATTTCATGTGTCAGTTTTTATGATAGCTTTAAATGCATGTTTTGGCAAAATGAAATATCAGAGAAGAAGATAAGGACGAGTAACTGGTATTTTCCCCACATACATATGGTTTGAGTGTCGAATAGGGATTCTGGAATGTGTAATACGCACCTTATCTGGATCTCTGCAATATAATCCCACCAGTTTTACACCAATGATGCCATCCTTGATCCTTAAGGAGTAATGCTAAATACTGCGAACCTCTACAGTCACACCAGAGCATTCACTTATCGTCAAGTTTTACATGAAATATACGTCTTCTTACAAACAACATGAATTACAGCCCTCACTGGTTTCAGTTTGTTGACCTCCATGTTATTCTGTTACATATGGGCAATAAGACCCCATTTACGTCTGATGCAACTCAAATATGTAACACCCTATCCCCACATACAACAAATATAGCTTCTATAAATGAAAGTTTAATCATTGAATAGAGTTAAATACATTGTGACAAAGGCAGAAACTACTTCTTTTGCCACCGAGTCGTCTGCTACAGAGTGGTCAGAGAGCGTCTGTATGAGCCAAGACATGCAAAAACGGACCATCAGTGGTTTTACAATTCATGATGATCACGATAATATTGCATACTTAGTCAGTCGATTTTATGGTGTCGTGATAGTTTGGCATTGGCTTATAGTGGATGCTTTCACTTGTATATATAGCAAACAACCAATATCCTGAGCAGACAACGCTGATGAACTGACATATTTGGATCTTTGCTAAATGCTAAATTTTAAACATCGGTTTTCGCATGATGTCGCCCAAATGTAATTACTGTCTTTTTTCAGTGGTGGTCAAAGACAGGAGTCTGTCATAAGACGTCTGTTGTTGAATATATGAGAGCCGCTGCAGGTGAGCTAATTTTACGGCATTTGCCACCAGATCATCCGGCACATCATCATTGCCCATTTCGGCACTGCATTGTTTGCATTTGTCAAGAACCTTCCGACAAACTGTGTGCATTTGTTTCAGATAGCATGGATGCCCAAACGAATCTTATTTTCACCAATCACAAATACCCCAAAGATTAGTAGGGGTCATAAATGCTATAAGCATAAATGAAAAGGACATTTTATTTACAATTATCATAAATTATTCAATAATTAACTTCCACAACACCCAGCCACATTGGGCCTTCAAGCCACTCTATAAACAAGAGCACCGCCTTCAGGTGCCTAACGCTTGTCTGATATTATCCTTTTACGGTTTATTTATTTCATATAAAATGTCTTCTAATTCAAAATGAATATTTACATATTATTATGACGGCACACAACTGCTTTTTTTCAAGTTTTGAAACAAGATGTACCATCTGGAAATAAATCTAAGTTCATATACATGATAAAAAGATCGTCACGAAGGACGGCTGTCACAATCATTCAAGATCCATTAATGATCTTAAATAAATACTTACTTCAAACAAAAGATGGTTACATTAAGTCTACTGTAACTAAAGATATTGAATATATTACTGTTTTCCCATTTTTAGTTACAGTGACCTTGATGAAACAAAATGTGAAGAAACTATCCCAATTCTCAAAATCGACCAAAACACATCACATTTATGAATGTTACCCCCAACACAGGCCACACTCAACATCTGTAGCATAACATGTGAGGAAGGGTATTAGATGAAACAGTTTTCCAAGTTTCAAGGTATTAGGTTTGAGAGTTTCCATGTAATTGACCTAAACTTAAAACTTAACCAACGACGACGATCAAATGACGACAAAAGCTCGTCTTCCCCCCCCCCCCCCCCCCCCCCCAAAAAAAAAGAAGGAGCCGCGCTAAAAAATAATAGGGCCATGAGTTATGAAATGAGATTTCTATTGCAAAACACGTGACAAAGTCTTTAACTGCTGACATTAAAAATGCAGTCTCCAGAGTGTTGCAAAGATTTTCCTTCACTCTGGCCCAGTGACCTAGTTTACCGAACATGACCTACATTCAAATTTGGCTTACATATCATCAAGACAAACATTTCGATAACGTTTCAACATGTTCAAATCAAAAATGCAGCCTCCAGATTGTTTACAAGATTTCGCTTCAATGTGACGTAGTGACCTACCTTTTGACCTCATATGGCCCAGTTTCGAGCTGTTCCAAGGTTTGATGGAGAGAAATGTTCTGATAAACTTTCATGAAGATCAGATGCAAAATATAGCCTGTAGAGTGTTAACAAGGCAAATGTTGACCACAGACGAACGATGGACGATGGAAAAAAGGCGATCATAAAAACACACCTTGAGCTCTTCATGAGCTGATGAGCTAAAAAGGCAGCAAACGCTCTTCCACTCATATGGAGAAATCTAAAAATCTCTATATATACATGTACTCTATATTTAACAATTTAGTTTTAGAATATAATTGACATCAGAAATGATGGAGATCTAGATCAATGAATCAATGAAATAACAATAATCATGTGGATATTCATTTATCCACCCACAAGTCATTTGTTCGATTAATCGGTTAGTAATTCAATTTGTCACACGTAACTGACCAGAGGTTAATTATTCATACCTCGATCGGGAGATTTAACATTTGTGTGAAAACGGCCGCACTCGATTGTATCGATGATCGTTTGTTTGTGTAGTGTTAATCGAATAATTGTGGCTAGCTAACGATTTATTAAAGGGCAGTTTGTTTCTTTTAAAAATAATTTGATGTCTTATACAAGGCAGACATTATAATTTTTAATTATATTCGCCATTTGTTTTGATAATACAAAGAATTGGAATAAATGTGATACATTCGAATTGTTGTTTCTGTACATTATTTACCGACACAATTAGAAGATTTAAATAGAAGTTTGAAGGTTTTAACACATTTTCCCCTCAGTTTGTATTTAAAGATATGCAGCTATGCGCCCCTTTCATTCAACATGTTATAAATCAAATAACGGTCACTTCGATAATAAAAGATCTACGGAATATAGCCATAATGCTGCCTGCTACATCCTTTGTCTCGAAATATTTCAAACGCTGTAATGAGGATAACAAAGTCAACTGCAGTTTGTGTGGTAATGAACTGTCTTAGAATGGTTAAACCAGTAACATGAGCAACCATATTCGAATGAAACATCCGTCAGTCGACCATACTTCTCTTAATTTGCCTATTAATTCGCTCGGAAATGAGAGTCAAAACAACAACAACAACAATAACAAAACCCGGAAGCAAGTGAATATTGATTGTATTTGCATCTTTACGTTAACCGAGTAACCAGTTACAAAATTATACAAGTTACTGGTAAGTAATATCCGTAACCGTTGACATCCCTAATAGTAGGCATCGAACATATGTCACATCATGTCAGTGTATGGTATTCCACATTTACACTTTCCATATCTAATGTATGTTTTCGCGGAGCCATGACGGTTCTTTGCTCTGACGACTGAAATGCCTTACTGTAGCCTCTTTAGGAGACGAATAATTAGTTTGGGTCGAATCAATAGGAGTGCTTTGTGTAATTGGCGTTTTCGGTCCCTCTGTTGCTGGTGGTAAGGGAAGTGTGATGCTTGTGGACGATTGAAAGCAATATTTGGAAGGGGTGGCCCTATTGGACAAGAGTCTCGAGTCTTATCATTTTGTTCAGCGGACCAGTTTTCAGTGAGCACATTCTTTTCAGCACAAAGAACACTAGATCACTAGATCACTAGAATGATTCAGGTAACACTGGCTTCATTTGATTGTCTAACACTTTTAAATCAGTGTCAATTGTCACCCTTTCTTGGTATTTGTTCGCTGGTTCCTATTTCCGAATAATCTTTCTGTTGCAAAGGGTGACTCTATTCGATCCATCAACCCGTATTAAATATTGGTCAAATTGTCTTACTTCAATAGTCTGTTTAGTCCCATTTATGGGGATCAGGGCCAATCCGGTTTTGGATTCGGACATGGTTGCCGATAGTCAGTGGAGGTAATTGTTTAGTGTGCTCGGAAAGTTTTTCCGAAACCTTCATGTGTCTATATCGCAAAGCCTCCTCTCGTTTCGATACAGTGTCGCGCCAGCTGTCATGAGGTTTATACCGACCTGGAAGAATCGGAATGAAATCACGTATTGGGCGTCCAAACACACACACAGCTGGTGAAAATATGGTGTCTCTATCAGGTGTGATGCGATATTGTAGAATTGCTCTTTGAAAATAGTCTGCCTCAAGTTCGACGTTTGGTCCAGTGTTATCAGTCATTAAACGTTTGACTGTCTTTACTCCGACTTCAGCACGGCAGTTGCTGTGCGTAAAGGCAACTGATGATAGGCGATGGTCCACTCCCCAGACTTTAAGAAATTGTCTTGTTGCAGATGCAGTGAATTCTGGACCACCGTCAGATGATAACTCATCAGGTATCCCTTAAGTAACGATTGTTTTTCGTAGGCAATCAATTAGAACTTGTGCACCATTATGAGCCCTCTCAATGAGTGTCCAGTTAGAATATCTATCTACGACCACCAAGTAATTGACGCCATTGTAATGGAAAGAGTCAGCGCACACACATTGGAAAGGGTAGATCGGATAAACGAGTGGTGTCGGTGGAGCACTGGGTTGTGAGGGTGCCATCCGACTTCATTGGTTACACTCGTTTCTCAGAGTAGTTATATCTCGGGTTATTCAAGGCTAAACTACTGATGATTCTGCTCTTGACATCATTGAAGATACACCTTGATGTATAGGATAGCAAATACATTTTTGCCGAGGGCAGGTGGAATAACGATGCAATCTTTATACATGACTACACTATATACTCTGTCGAGATCCTCTCGAACCTGAAAGAAATCACGAAGTGTAGTTGGCATTTCATGCCGGAATTCTGGCATTCTATTTTCGATAAATTCCAACAAGTTTAACCATTTCATGATTACTGTTGGTAGCTTCAAGCACCATGTCCCATGTGATAGATTGTAGAGTGTTTATTGACGAGGCTGCGGTAGGTTGAATATCTATATCTGAGCACAAAGTAGAACAATCATCTATCATGGCGAATCTCCTGAAAAGACAGGTAATCGAGTTGGTTGATGTCTTCAGTAAGCAATGCTATATCATCAATTAGCTTCAATTCCTCTGAACTACTTCCTGTTAGGTTACGCTAAACGGCATCAGCAGCACAGTGTTTTGCTCCTGGGACATGCATCATTCTGAGATTATAACGCAATCTGTTTTTCTTTAAGGTTTCGTAGCCTTGTATTTGAGATGTGGTCAAGTGATTTGTCACCGAAAACTTTCTGTAGTGGTTTGTGGTCAACGGCAATTATAAGTCCTTCACAACCAAGAACGAAATATCTGGCTTTATCTAGTACGTCAACAACAGCTAAGGCCTCCCCCTCTACTGGAGCATGACGTGATTCAGCTCCGTGAATGAAGCGACTGCCAACTAGAGTAAATTTCCAACCCTTGTGACAACAGAATGGTAAAAGTTATGGGCTTTCGCAATGCTTCTGGAATAACCAGAACCCAAATCCGGATTTCGACCAATTCAGTTGCTAAGCACGTCGGTTTAGATTTGTCAAATATGTGCTCTCTTTCCTCGATCTCACTAACAATAACTGTCTTTGTTTCTTGGAAGAGATTTTCCAATTGATTATGCCAACGAAACGGTGTGCCAGGTTTGATCAATTGACGGAGTGATGCAAACGTTCCGCCATAATAAACGCATATGAAACCTGGTTGACAAGGCCGAACCATGATCGAACGTCTGTTATGTTTTTCAGGGTAGGAATATCGAATATTACTTGCAGGTATCTTTTGTAATGGCGCACACTATTGCTTGTAATTTCGAATCCAGCAAACTCAACTGTATCTTGTGCTAGGTGAAAATACATATATATATATATATATGGGCCGCTCCATGAGAAAACCGGTGATAGTGACATCGCATAAGAAATGACGTAATCATCACTCAAAGATTGACGTCATTTGTGTGTTTACGCGGAAGTAAACTCACATACATGTATACACAGAGTTCGATTTGGTTTATTAACATCATGTTCATCGACAGATGAAATGTAGAGCGACATACTGTTACAAGCCGGTTTAATCTGCCCAATTTGTTGGAAAAATGTATTAATTATTCAAAACGTCCAATAAACACGACCGTGTAAGATTAGTAAACAGATAATATATAATTATGTATATCAATATTTATTTTAACTATTTAGTTTTTCATGATCTGTGAATTCCCCTTTTAAATGATCCATTTGTGCTTTAGAGTTAAATATGTTTCTGAGATAGATTTGAAACGTGTTTTACAATTTAAACATGTATACGCATTTACGTTCATTCTTCTTTTCTTCTGTTTTTGATTATGTGAAATTCCTGTTTATTGCCATCACCTTTCAATTTAAATAAATGCTTAATATAGTTTAACGCTGTAATGGTGTTATACAAGACTTTATGAACAAAGTTTATCTGCATCTGCGAAAAGTAAATTGAATAAAACATAGCCCTCAATAAGGTTTAGAACTTGTAGTCATAGAAAAACAAAAGTCTATGAAATAAAACCGTTTAAATCGCTTGAAATTTAGGAAACAAAATACTTTGTTTTGTGTCATTATTATTCAATTATGTATGAATTTGCGAGTGTTAAAGAATCAGCTTGCAAATCCATACAATTTATTCCGCATCTAGGTGTATAGGTTATATAACCCGTTGTTATACTTCGGACCAACAGTATACACCTGGCTCATGTGTGATGTATGTGCGGGTATAGATCGTAATATACACTTGTCGAAAACACCCTAGACAGTAGAAATGAGCTCAATCTATTAGGTACACAGCTACCCAACTTCAGTTTAACTATATTACGTTATGGCTTACGTGATTTGTAAGAGAGATTGACTATGAAATATTTCCTCAACGGGTGTTGCACTTGCAGGAGGCTGACCTGGAAATATGTTTGTTTCATTCTGCATGTACTATATCAATCTGCATTTTAAAAAAAAGATACATTGTATATATAATCAGTTTCTGATGCGTGTTTCATTCTTGAAACCCGTAAACAATTTGGTTTCAATTTTCGTAGACTTACATTCATGTCTACATGGATAATGTATAAAGGTAAAATACATACGGTGCAATGCATTAAAAGCAAATTTAACACATTTTCAACGTTAGTGGCATATCTAACCAGTGTAGATCTACACCAATCTGCGTATCTGAGTCTGATCTTAATTAATAAGTCACCAAAGCTTCCGAGAAGTTTACGTTTGAATATGAAGTGATAGTTTAACCAGTGACGATAGTCATTTTTCGAAAACAAATGTCATGTGATACCTAAATATACAATACTGCTAATTTAGTGGCTATCTAGATTTTGACATGGATTGAGATCATGGATCTTATATCAAAATGGTTTGTATAAGATAACAATCGCTGTTCATGTTGTTGTCTACTGATCTCCAGAAGCAACAATGATTCTAGATATTTTTCAAACCATGGGAAAACGCAGTTTGATGAGGGATCTTGATCAGTTGTTAGGTTTATGTACGCTGTATGCTTTAATTATTCGGTTTATACGGTGATAATATGTAGATAATTACTATGAAATATTCCTAGCAGTATTAAAACCATTATTCATTTTAGGCAACTGACTGTCTGTAAATATATTGGGTATTTTTGTTTTCTTTTCAATACAATGTAATGCTGCCATGCAGCGGTGGTGTATACTATTTGCACGATGTCGACATAATGAAAGATCGGCCTGGCAGTTGTTATCTGTTCTGCATCCAAACAAAATGATATATGGTACATAACATAGGACATTAAAGTAGAGTTATGCTATATAATTATATATATATATGGTAATATCATCTTCATGAATTTGCGACTGATGATATCCTGATAAGCTTATGCATTTGTTCAGCTTGGTCAGGAACGCCCTTGTCCGTTCAGTTTTACATTCTTCCTGAGAGTAAGTTTGAAAGAAATCTTAAAAGCCAACTTAAGTATGAAATATAAATCAAATTGGCATTGATTTTGTCGTTATCTAGTTATTCCAGCTGTCATTAAAGCAGACTGTTGCAGATCTGAATGTTTGATTTGACCAAAAACACCTGAACATCTTGTTATCTATTTATCCCAGCTGTCATTAAAGCAGACTGTTGCAGATCTGAATGTTTGATTTGACCAAAAACACCTGAACATCTTGTTATCTATTTATCCCAACTGCCATGTGTTCCCCACTGACGAACCAAGTATTGTTTTGATTAAAACAAATTAAAGTAGAATGTTGCATATCTGAATATAAATAAGAGAAAATGATAAAAAAAAAATCATCATTTGTGAAATTCAATTAACCTATACAATACAATAAAATAAAATAAAATAAAATAAAATACAATACAATACAATATTATTGTATTGTAATATAAGGCCTCCGGTCCACAATTCATATAAATTACATACAAATCAATGCTTCAGAGCAACTCACAATATACACAAATTTGACAACAATTCTTAATACGGACAATAAATGTAGATATGTAAATAGTTATTTACCAAGTAGCATACTTTATGAATTATATTAGTGTCATATATATGCACCTATTTCATCCTAATTAATGCAATTTAATATGTTCTATTAAATGATTTGTTCATTTGAAGTATTCTTAAATATCGGTTATTAGAAGCTTTTTTCAAATAAATCTCTCTTCAAATGCAAATGTCAGATATCTACACATGTAGCCAGGATTTGAATTAAAACTTTGTTTTGACATTGCATTATCCTATTTAACAGATGTTTTGTTGGTAAATTATTATTTCCATTGTGTGGAAAGTGACGTTTTCTTAAGTTATCATATAACGGACACATCAATACAAAATGTAAATCGTCTTCAATAATGTAAATATTTGTATTTAAACAATAAGTACAAACTCTAAACATTTTCTCAATATTGTCATGGCGTCCTCCTTCTATAGCTAAACTGTGGTTAGGGGACATTAAATGTATGTTCGTCGATATATATATAATGCATTTCAATCATTAGGTATGTTTCCATGTCCAATAATGATTTGAAATCTTTGTAGTAGTTACGCTTTTGAAGAGTTACACATAACTGTGTGCCACTTTTGTATTGAAATATCAATAACTCGTTGTTTAAATGCTTATATAACAGGGAATCCTTCGATTGTGATGCAAGTGTGTTGTTATTTGTTAAAAGTCATTCAACAATGCATTCAGTTATACAACACAGACAGAGTTTCTAGCTCTGTCAACTGAAACAGTAGCTTTCGTAGTACTATCTAAACAACCAAGATAATTTAAAGATTGAATTTGACTATTGCCAATTGAAAATTGGTAGTGAACCGACAGGAACTCGTACACTGATTTCAGATATTTATGAGGTCGCTATATAATCACAAACCACAGAGGTTTTAGTAAATCGGAAATAAGATCTCGTTAAACGGATACTATCAGCAAAGCTAAATCTAAATTCATGCAATTCATTTTCCTTCGATATAATTTATTTTCCTGGTTTGTTTCTAAGTTTGTAAGCAATCGATGCACCCGGTGGCATTCACATAATCAACTAGATGCGTAAAAATAGTTTTCGTGTAGCAAAGGAAATAAGACTCCAACAATATTTCATACATGTACCCTGACATCTAGTTCAAAACGCTGTGCTTTAAAATGCACCACCGTTCGAAGTAGTACTGCTTTACAGGTGAAGTTATATGTTGAAAGGCTTAAAACGTAAGCAAGCCATTTGGAGAAAAGTAAAAATAACGTTGCTGTAAATTTTGTTTGAGTGTCGAGCATAGATATGAAAATGACGTCGACGTCATTTCAATAATTAGTAACACATGTCTTCTTTTAATGTCCATTACGGCGTCAATATTCGCCATACGAAGTCCACATATATATCAAACAAAACTAGACAATTAGGACTATATGAAAATGTAAAAATCCCAAAATCGAAAATGTTGTCACTATCACCGGTTTTCTCATGGAGTGGCCCATATATATATGTTAGTAATGGCGTGTTTCTCATTTTCACTCAGGATTGTGTGGTTAGCATAGTGGTCGACTCCCTGGTGTTAGGATAAAGGGACCAGTAGTACTTCGGTAAATACTGCAACCTTAATTTATGAAAATGTTCCATATTTAAGTCAATATCTCAAATATGCTGTTGTAGATTTGTTGTAGGTGGGTTTATGTTTTAAAGGGTAACTTAGCTAAGAGGAAGACTCCTGCAAAATGAGGTCCATAAGTTATTAAAACATTAGCCTTTTATGTTTCAAAGCTTTTGGAAGAAAAAAGATTACTTCATTGCAAGTTATATGTAATTTTATATGTATGTATGGTAGGCCAGATACCGTATTACGTTAATTAACCTTCTTTGTGTGTTGTAATACAGTTAAAATAAATATAAGATGGTGCACGTTTGGAAAAAAACCAGTTTGCCGAGTTTACTCGGTTGTGTAGTTGTAGAGCATCCATCTCGGTAGGTTGTGGGTCCATTGCCTGACCTTCTGGTCGTTGAGGGGGTAGCATTAAGACTGACTGACTGGTGTCAGGACAAATGGACTAGTAGTACTAGTAAAGGTACTTTCTGCAGATTTGGTGTACATAGGAAAGGGTTGCATACTGTAAAGATACGGTAGCTGTACAAAGATGGAGGAAATTTGTTAATCAATTAGCGGAGGGATTATCTCGGGTTAATAGGCAATATATTCATTTTATTTTTCCATTTAAAAAAAGATGTGAGTATATCTCTTTGCAAATGTTCTTTTGGCAGACAGATCATATCATTTCCGATCAAATAATGTTGAGGACAATAGATGATAGGCATCGATGTTTAACTCACCTTTGCACGAAGTGCTCAATGTGAGCTATTGTGATCACATTTCGCCAACCGTCATGCGTCATCTTTTGTTATTAGGATATTTACATCTACTACATGAAGCACACATATATATGTATCTGTATGACAATACTTGTTCATACATTTGTTATAAGGATAGTTACATGTACTACAGAAAGTATATGTATATAAAGATATATGTGTTTGGATGCAGATTTATCATTAAAAATGTTGCATGTATTATTCAAAACATAAGTATATAGAGATATATTATGTTTCTATGCAAATACATGTTCATATAATTGTTATAAGGATAGTTACATGCACTACACAAATTATACATATATAAAGATATATGTGTATGTATGCAGATACTTGTTCATCAATTTGATATAAGGATAGTTATTACTCAGGGCATATGGATATACATTATGGATGTCAACGGTTTCCGATAGTACTAACCGGTTAATCGTTTATTTGGTAACCGGTTACTCGGTTAACCGTATACATTCAAAGACAATCAATTTTCACTTGCTTCCGGGTTTATATTTAATCTATTTGTACGAGTGCTCGGTTACTTGAATAACTAACCGATTCCGATTTATTATTATTGAATAAAGTTAAAAATATTGTGGCAAAAGGAGAACTTGTCGATTATTAGCAAATTCTCCTTTTGCCACACTATTTTCAAACGGCGTCTACAGATGCGTTGGAATTTGTCTACATGTGGGAAAGGTTTACACACTGGTTAAATTAAAGGTTACTCCGAAAACAAACTTTAACTCTTTCAGCGCCGAATTGTTTAAAGTAGACTCTTTCATGTTCAAATTCGGGCGTCTTAATTTCTAATGTAATGTAATTTTGGACTATTTTGATAAAAAAAATGCAAACAATGCTGATTTCGGGTGAGACAGCTCGTTACGAGCTGACTCACCTGAATCAGTATTGTTTGCAAAAACATCAATATTGCCTTTGGCGCTGAAATAGTTAAAGAATTATCTACCAGTGTAGATGCGCATTCTGACATAGTTCTGCATTGAACTGCAATTAAGTACAGCTCTCAAACTGACCAAGTATGGTATAACTGAAACATGTTGAAAAACATCACGCATTCAAAATTGTCCACACACTCAAAATTTGAGTTTCCTGGAGCGCCAGTCTTATAGAATATAATGCCTGTCATTCGATCTTGCTATACATGTAGGTGTTTCAAAACCAGATAAATAGGTTACCACATATATTTCGTTAATAATTAACGTAGAACAGTAATTATCAAAATTAATATGACGATCATCAAGTTGGCTAGACTGAGAAGTGAGGGTTCAGACTAGCCTTGGTCAACGCTCAGTTTTGTCAAGATCTTTACAACTCATCCGAATCTTCTAGATACGGTTAAAAGTGACACTCGATAAAGTAGATCTTGGTCAGACTATGCGAGGCGTAAGATGATTTGGAACTACTCTGCTTGTACCCAATTGCGTGGACATAGCCGGGTGGGACGATGTCGTCTGCTGCAAATTCGTTGTATTTGTTAGAGGGTTAAACTCTATTCTGTAACAAGATTCAATATGTCAACAGTTCTGATCTAGATTAATTTTGGCCTATGGTTAGATTGCTCTGGCTCTAAAATGACGCGTATCCTGGAGCGCCACTGGTGTAGATCCACAAGGGATACAAGTTAACATAACAATTCATTGAAATGGACAATACATGTCAAAAGGTTATTGAAACCTATGACATACTGGTGAACTGTACGGATGCGCTGGCTGGTCTGTATCTACACGGGTCACGGTTGTTGTTTTTTGCAGAGGTTTTTTTCAAAGACCGACTTTTCCAGATTTGTTTGCAAAATTCTCAATGTATATGTTCAAAGGAATCTTATAACACATGCACTGATATATATAATATATATTTATTTTTTCCCTTTGCTACAGATCTTGAAGTGTATGTAGGAAAGGGTTTATTATGGAGATATAAGGGTTTTATCGAAAACTTTCCATTTATCTGTTAACCATTTCTCTCATACAGACGCTGTCTGACGCCTCTGCAACAGACGACTTCTGAAAACATTGTGCCAAAAGTAGAAATCGCTCAAAACGAGCCAGTTCTTCTTTTGTCACAATATTTTCAACTCTTTTAAGGAATACACCTCATAAATCACTTTATATGATACAAAGAATATCTCATTCGTGTTTATTTATCATCCCTTTTAATAAACTCGTTAACTAAGCAGAATATGACGCTCACCAAGGCTAGCAGCAAATCATCTTAGTTAACTTGTATATTACAAGTGGTAATAAATAAACACTCATGCAATATCCTCTATTAAATCAAAGAATCAAACTGTTACATCTAAAAGTAGGTTTTTGCAAGAAACAGATGCATCTGCGGTAGACAATTTTCTTTTAATATCATTGTTGAAAGAAAATAAGTGGTTCCTTTTGTCACAATTGTTTTCAACTCTATACAATGATTATGGATATATTCATAGATATGTTTTACATTGTAGTTTGTCTGCTGCAGAGTTGATGTACGTGGGAAAGGGATTACATATTGTAAAGTTTTGAGTGTTAAATCGGTGACTGTATTCTACATGTATGTATTTCAATAATTACTAGATAAAAACTTGGGTAAATATTGACTTGTTATTTTTAGTTGCCACTTTCTCTCTGGTCACTGGTCACCCTTCTCAAAAGAAGTGTTCCCCAGTAACGTCTGTATGTGGGAAAGGGAATTTCTTAAGCATAAAGGGAAATTTACACCATTTAATGAGCACTAACAGATGGTGAAAAGTTACAGAGAGAGATCTTGTGAGAAGTTGTCATAATAAAGTTTATTTGAACAAATAATTAAACACTTTCCAATAAAGCAAACAAGATGGCCATACTAATCCTGGATCGCTCACCTGAGTTATGTCAACCGCATCGTCGATCACAATAACTCATTTTGCGGTCAGGTAAGCTAATAATAGAATGTTGACATGATTTCCCTTCAATTTCGCCTAGTGACATTGTTTTTTAGACGACATGACAATATTCAAACTTTGCCTAGATGTTATCAAGACAAACATTTTGACAACATTTCTACATGCTCAAGTTAAAAACACGGTTTCCAGAGTGTTAACAAGATGTTTCTCACATTTTACTGAGTGACCTAGTTTTTGACCGAACATGACCAACATTCAAACTTAGCTTAGATATCAACAAAACATAAATTCTGACAGTTTTAACATGCTCAAGTTAAACATACAGGTTACAGAGTGTTAACAAGTTTTCTTTAATTTGGCTTAGTGACTTTGTTATTAAACCGACATGTCCTATTTTCAAACTTGGCCTAGATATTTGCAAAAAAAACATGCTGACGTTTCAAGCTGATGAAGCACACAAATGAGGTATATATAGTGTTAACAAGATTTTCTTCTTAAACTTGGCATAGAACCTTGTTTTTAGCTTGTATGTTCGTAGAAAAACGACGGGCTCTTGTGATACCCATGGCGATGTTGTCGTCACCAAACTTTAGCCTTACCTCATAACTAAAATGTTCATAGGAACAATACCCGTGTCTATCCCAAGTCACATAACTCACTTATTAATTATTCAGTAATGCCCCTTTTTCGACTTAATAAAAGCAGACGAGCGTTAGTTTTCGCTTCCGGCGCTCTTGTTTACCAGACATGACCTCAAATTCAAACAGAGCCTTGACATCCACTAACACATTTTTTTTGACAAAGTTTCAACATGCTGAAGTTAAAAGGACGACTTTCAGAATGTTAACAAGATTTTCCTTCAATTTGACCTTGTGACCTAGTTTTTGACCATGTGACCCATATTCAAACTTAACCTAGATACCATCAATACATCAGTTCTGACAAAGTGGTAACATGTTCAACTTAAAAATATGTCTTCCAGTTATAACAAGAGTTTCCTTCAATTTGGCCTTGTGACCTAGTTACAAACATGACCCATATTCAAACTTGGCCCAGATATCATCACCACAAATATTCTAGCTGCTAGGAAAAGCATACGATCTATAATGTTCAAAAGATTAGAATAACTTTGTATTTCTATTATATACATAATAAATTTCTCACAACCTCATTTTTCTTTCATTTTCGACCAGATACACCAATGCGCAGCCTTTCTTACATATACCATATCGCATACTTGTCCTCTTGTTAACATCTGCCATTGATAATTTCAGGAAATAAGTAGCTGTACTAGCCATTGCCCATTGGATAGAGTTGATTCTAGTATTTGTTCAATGACCTATACATTATATACCTATTGCTACCATTTGTGTAGCAAATGTATGACTTGTACTTGAGTAGTATTAACATACTAAGCTCATATAATTAGATTCATATTCACTTATTCCAGGTAAATAATAAACTATTGACAAATTATTTAGTATTTAGTATTATCATTTATTCCTCCTATGTGTATATTCATTTTTTAAGCATGAGTATAGTTATGCACAGCACTCATGTGTTTCTACTATTCCCATTTATCTCACAATTTATTCTAACAGAATACCAACTTTTCGTAAATAAGTGGTTTAGTTATGGTTTTTGTATTATTTTCGGTGACTTATAGCTCCAAAGGAAGCTCTTTATATTTGTAAATGTATTTGTATATAAATCTGTAAATATGCACAAGTCACAACACTAAACGATTTACTTATTTACTTACTTACTTATATTTTAGTAATTTCGGTAACCGAGTACTCGGAAGAAAAGATAAAATATATACACAGTTGTGTTTCACCTTTTGTTCTTTTCAATTTGTCACACGTATCTGACATGAGAGGTTAATTATTCACACCTCGATCGGCCAGTGTTTACATTACGATAACAGCCGCACTCAATTTTATTGATGATCGTTTGTTTGTGTAGTTTTAATCGAATAATTGTCAATTGAAGGACGCTTTGTTTCTTTTTAAAAAAGTTTAATGTCTAATAAAGGCAGAAATTAATTAATTATATTCGGCGTTTCTTTTGATAATACAACTAATTGGAGTGAGTGTGATACATTTGAATTGTTGTTTTTGTAAATTATTATTTACCAACACGATTAGAAGATTTAAAGAGTAATTTGAAGTTTCCCCTGAGTTGGTGACTGTTATACGATTTATTTACATCTTTTTTCATTAGCTCGCCAAATGGCTGGATGCCGAAAGGCGAGGGTAAATAAACCCAACCCATCATCAACCTTTTTTCATTCGACATATTATAAATCGTATAACAGTCACTTGGTTAAAACAGATCTACAGAATATGTTGCCATAAAGCCGCCTGCTACTTCCTTTGTCTGGAATTATTTCAAACGCTGTGCTAATGAAGTAAAGTCAAGTGCAGTTTGTGTGGTAATAAACTGTCTTGGACTGGTGGAACCAGTAACATGCGCAACCATAGTCGACTAAAACAGTGGATATTTATTGTCTATGAATCTATACGGTTAACCGAGTAACCGGTTACAAAATTGTACGAGTAACCGGTTAGTAATATCGGTAACCGTTGCCATCCCTAATATTTATATATATTTACATTTATTGTCGCTAAATGAAATGAAAGGGAAAGAAAAGAAACCTCATTAGCAGTTCCTTTATATTTCGTTTTGGTGAAGCACTTGCTATAGTTCGGTAAAGTAGTGGAAATACATGCATATATCTAGTTTATTAATTGCAGTGTGTGTTGCAACCGAATACCTGATCAACTTATAAGGAGAGTATGTGGTTTTGACATACATAGAACCTTAATTCCTTGCTGAAACAAACGGTCATACACACAGGTATTAGGATGAATCAGAACGATGAAGTTGAGTTGTCCTACCTTAAGATGTAGACCTATAACTTTTCAGTTGAAATTCTAAATGAGATGCTTTATAAGGAACTGCAACCGTTTGAACATGTATAGTATGCTTTTATAATGTGATACATGTTACACGAATATGGGGAAGTATGATTGTTATACAGTGTTGTAATCAGAATGAGAAAATGATGTAAATGTCTTCATTGTTTAATTGCCTGATGCAGAAGCTTACATCAAAAGCAATACATCTTTGGACTCCTTTGAGTAACTTACATACTGGTGTGGTACTGATGCGTTTAGATTGTGAAAGAGTAATTAACAATTAATCAATAATTCATTTGATCTGTTTAAGACAAGCTTTAATCAATACTTAAAAAATGAATATATACAAAGAAGGTTTAAATGATAGATACTAAATACTAACAAGAATAATTAAAATGCAAAGCATCAAAGACGCCGCGCATGATTTTTAAGCATGACTTAAAGGAAGCAGATGCAGTTGAGTACATTTAAATAACCTGTGCAAACAGACAGGATGTAAATATTTCGAACAAGAAGGCCAAATGTCACTTTATTTTAAACAAGAAGGCCAAAATGTGCCTATATTGCTCACCTGGCTACCATAGCCGATATAAAAAGGTTACCTTGAGCAGAAAGGGTCAATATTGACGTAGGGATTGAACGTTTTATATACTACGATCTATGTGATATTCAGCATGTGAAGTTTAGTCGTGAAATGACAAGTTTAGTCTTGAAATCATTTGGTTTACAGTTTGCTTAACATTCACTGCAACTATAATTCTCAATTTATTTAAAAAAACACCAAAGTGCTTAAATATTAACATATATTAAGGTTTATTGCCTCTAGTTATAAGTTAAGTGTGACAAAAGCTTTGGAAGGAGAGAGTGACGTCTATTCTCTTTCCAGTTTAGAAGAAGTATGATAGCGAAAACGGGACTTTATAAATAAAGAATACGAAGTAATTAAACAAGAATTAAAGATATTTATGATCAAGATTGGACATCATGAAAGTGTATATGTATAGGCAACATATAGCAAGAATTATTAAGTCTGTTTTGTTTGTTTGTAATGTCACTTTAATTGTTTTGAACATGCCAGAAGAAAACTGAAAAATAAACAAAAGAAAATGGTCAAGTTAGTTCCCCAAGAGCAAAGAGCGAAAACCAGTTGGTACGAATCGTTCATCTCGAACGAAACATGAAAAACCGAGTACGAATACAATGTATTTTAGAAATCGGATGAAATCGTGAAAACAGCGAAGTATTCATAACGGAAGTAAGCAGAGACAACTTAATAACTCTATATGAACAGATGATACATTGTCGTCTATTAAATAAGAATGACCAAAATCGCCAAGCGATGACATGCTGCATTTACAAATAATAGAATGGGTCACGTTTCGGCCCTGCCTATTGCATAGTTGGGTTAACGTTGTTTTGACAGTTTCTAGAATTATACTGTAATATATAGTAATTAAAATGAATCATCATTGATTTTTTAAAGATTACCCATTTATTTAAATAACTCAATAGGCAAAATCATCGCTAGAAACATTTGTCTGAGCTTTGATGTATCGAGTCGTAAACCGAACTATAAAAAAAGCGTAGCCTAGGAAAATGGGGAAAAGTTATTAAATACCCATTAAATGTTTCTAAAGTTTTGTAATAACGGTAGAAGACATGCGTATTTTGTATCTTGCTGTTTCTTAAATCATTTCCGAAAACAAACTTTAACTCTTTCAGCGCCGAATTGTTTAAAGTAGACTCATTCATGTTCAAATTCGGGCGTCTTAATTTCTAATGTAATGTAATTTTGGACTATTTTGATAAAGAAAATGCAAACAATGCTGATTTCGGGTGAGACAGCTCGTTACGAGCTGACTCACCTGAATCAGTATTGTTTGCAAAAACATCAATATTGCCTTTGGCGCTGAAATAGTTAAAGCATTATCTACCAGTGTAGATGCGCATTCTGACATAGTTCTGCATTGAACTGCAATTAAGTACAGCTCTCAAACTGACCAAGTATGGTATAACTGAAACATGTTGAAAAACATCACGCATTCAAAATTGTCCACACACTCAAAATTTGAGTTTCCTGGAGCGCCAGTCTTATAGAATATAATGCCTGTCATTCGATCTTGCTATACATGTAGGTGTTTCAAAACCAGATAAATAGGTTACCACATATATTTCGTTAATAATTAACGTAGAACAGTAATTATCAAAATTAATATGACGATCATCAAGTTGGCTAGACTGAGAAGTGAGGGTTCAGACTAGCCTTGGTCAACGCTCAGTTTTGTCAAGATCTTTACAACTCATCCGAATCTTCTAGATACGGTTAAAAGTGACACTCGATAAAGTAGATCTTGGTCAGACTATGCGAGGCGTAAGATGATTTGGAACTACTCTGCTTGTACCCAATTGCGTGGACATAGCCGGGTGGGACGATGTCGTCTGCTGCAAATTCGTTGTATTTGTTAGAGGGTTAAACTCTATTCTGTAACAAGATTCAATATGTCAACAGTTCTGATCTAGATTAATTTTGGCCTATGGTTAGATTGCTCTGGCTCTAAAATGACGCGTATCCTGGAGCGCCACTGGTGTAGATCCACAAGGGATACAAGTTAACATAACAATTCATTGAAATGGACAATACATGTCAAAAGGTTATTGAAACCTATGACATACTGGTGAACTGTACGGATGCGCTGGCTGGTCTGTATCTACACGGGTCACGGTTGTTGTTTTTTGCAGAGGTTTTTTTCAAAGACCGACTTTTCCAGATTTGTTTGCAAAATTCTCAATGTATATGTTCAAAGGAATCTTATAACACATGCACTGATATATATAATATATATTTATTTTTTCCCTTTGCTACAGATCTTGAAGTGTATGTAGGAAAGGGTTTATTATGGAGATATAAGGGTTTTATCGAAAACTTTCCATTTATCTGTTAACCATTTCTCTCATACAGACGCTGTCTGACGCCTCTGCAACAGACGACTTCTGAAAACATTGTGCCAAAAGTAGAAATCGCTCAAAACGAGCCAGTTCTTCTTTTGTCACAATATTTTCAACTCTTTTAAGGAATACACCTCATAAATCACTTTATATGATACAAAGAATATCTCATTCGTGTTTATGTATCATCCCTTTTAATAAACTCGTTAACTAAGCAGAATATGACGCTCACCAAGGCTAGCAGCAAATCATCTTAGTTAACTTGTATATTACAAGTGGTAATAAATAAACACTCATGCAATATCCTCTATTAAATCAAAGAATCAAACTGTTACATCTAAAAGTAGGTTTTTGCAAGAAACAGATGCATCTGCGGTAGACAATTTTCTTTTAATATCATTGTTGAAAGAAAATAAGTGGTTCCTTTTGTCACAATTGTTTTCAACTCTATACAATGATTATGGATATATTCATAGATATGTTTTACATTGTAGTTTGTCTGCTGCAGAGTTGATGTACGTGGGAAAGGGATTACATATTGTAAAGTTTTGAGTGTTAAATCGGTGACTGTATTCTACATGTATGTATTTCAATAATTACTAGATAAAAACTTGGGTAAATATTGACTTGTTATTTTTAGTTGCCACTTTCTCTCTGGTCACTGGTCACCCTTCTCAAAAGAAGTGTTCCCCAGTAACGTCTGTATGTGGGAAAGGGAATTTCTTAAGCATAAAGGGAAATTTACACCATTTAATGAGCACTAACAGATGGTGAAAAGTTACAGAGAGAGATCTTGTGAGAAGTTGTCATAATAAAGTTTATTTGAACAAATAATTAAACACTTTCCAATAAAGCAAACAAGATGGCCATACTAATCCTGGATCGCTCACCTGAGTTATGTCAACCGCATCGTCGATCACAATAACTCATTTTGCGGTCAGGTAAGCTAATAATAGAATGTTGACATGATTTCCCTTCAATTTCGCCTAGTGACATTGTTTTTTAGACGACATGACAATATTCAAACTTTGCCTAGATGTTATCAAGACAAACATTTTGACAACATTTCTACATGCTCAAGTTAAAAACACGGTTTCCAGAGTGTTAACAAGATGTTTCTCACATTTTACTGAGTGACCTAGTTTTTGACAGAACATGACCAACATTCAAACTTAGCTTAGATATCAACAAAACATAAATTCTGACAGTTTTAACATGCTCAAGTTAAACATACAGGTTACAGAGTGTTAACAAGTTTTCTTTAATTTGGCTTAGTGACTTTGTTATTAAACCGACATGTCCTATTTTCAAACTTGGCCTAGATATTTGCAAAAAAAACATGCTGACGTTTCAAGCTGATGAAGCACACAAATGAGGTATATATAGTGTTAACAAGATGTTCTTCTTAAACTTGGCATAGAACCTTGTTTTTAGCTTGTATGTTCGTAGAAAAACGACGGGCTCTTGTGATACCCATGGCGATGTTGTCGTCACCAAACTTTAGCCTTACCTCATAACTAAAATGTTCATAGGAACAATACCCGTGTCTATCCCAAGTCACATAACTCACTTATTAATTATTCAGTAATGCCCCTTTTTCGACTTAATAAAAGCAGACGAGCGTTAGTTTTCGCTTCCGGCGCTCTTGTTTACCAGACATGACCTCAAATTCAAACAGAGCCTTGACATCCACTAACACAATTTTTTTGATAAAGTTTCAACATGCTGAAATTAAAAGGACGACTTTCAGAATGTTAACAAGATTTTCCTTCAATTTGACCTTGTGACCTAGTTTTTGACCATGTGACCCATATTCAAACTTAACCTAGATACCATCAATACATCAGTTCTGACAAAGTGGTAACATGTTCAACTTAAAAATATGTCTTCCAGTTATAACAAGAGTTTCCTTCAATTTGGCCTTGTGACCTAGTTACAAACATGACCCATATTCAAACTTGGCCCAGATATCATCACCACAAATATTCTAGCTGCTAGGAAAAGCATACGATCTATAATGTTCAAAAGATTAGAATAACTTTGTATTTCTATTATATACATAATAAATTTCTCACAACCTCATTTTTCTTTCATTTTCGACCAGATACACCAATGCGCAGCCTTTCTTACATATACCATATCGCATACTTGTCCTCTTGTTAACATCTGCCATTGATAATTTCAGGAAATAAGTAGCTGTACTAGCCATTTCCCATTGGATAGAGTTGATTCTAGTATTTGTTCAATGACCTATACATTATATACCTATTGCTACCATTTGTGTAGCAAATGTATGACTTGTACTTGAGTAGTATTAACATACTAAGCTCATATAATTAGATTCATATTCACTTATTCCAGGTAAATAATAAACTATTGACAAATTATTTAGTATTTAGTATTATCATTTATTCCTCCTATGTGTATATTCATTTTTTAAGCATGAGTATAGTTATGCACAGCACTCATGTGTTTCTACTATTCCCATTTATCTCACAATTTATTCTAACAGAATACCAACTTTTCGTAAATAAGTGGTTTAGTTATGGTTTTTGTATTATTTTCGGTGACTTATAGCTCCAAAGGAAGCTCTTTATATTTGTAAATGTATTTGTATATAAATCTGTAAATATGCACAAGTCACAACACTAAACGATTTACTTATTTACTTACTTACTTATATTTTTTTTTCTCTCCAGTTATTTAAGATAGATTATCAGGTGAATGTTATGAATATTTATTAGGGATGGCAACGATTAATCGGTTACCCGGTTAACCGTATGCTTTCCGATTAATCGGTTAGTAATTTCGGTAACCGAGTACTCGGAAGAAAAGATAAAATATATACACAGTTGTGTTTCACCTTTTGTTCTTTTCAATTTGTCACACGTATCTGACATGAGAGGTTAATTATTCACACCTCGATCGGCCAGTGTTTACATTACGATAACAGCCGCACTCGATTTTATTGATGATCGTTTGTTTGTGTAGTTTTAATCGAATAATTGTCAATTGAAGGACGCTTTGTTTCTTTTTAAAAAAGTTTAATGTCTAATAAAGGCAGAAATTAATTAATTATATTCGGCGTTTCTTTTGATAATACAACTAATTGGAGTGAGTGTGATACATTTGAATTGTTGTTTTTGTAAATTATTATTTACCAACACGATTAGAAGATTTAAAGAGTAATTTGAAGTTTCCCCTGAGTTGGTGACTGTTATACGATTTATTTACATCTTTTTTCATTAGCTCGCCAAATGGCTGGATGCCGAAAGGCGAGGGTAAATAAACTCAACCCATCATCAACCTTTTTTCATTCGACATATTATAAATCGTATAACAGTCACTTGGTTAAAACAGATCTACAGAATATGTTGCCATAAAGCCGCCTGCTACTTCCTTTGTCTGGAATTATTTCAAACGCTGTGCTAATGAAGTAAAGTCAAGTGCAGTTTGTGTGGTAATAAACTGTCTTGGACTGGTGGAACCAGTAACATGCGCAACCATAGTCGACTAAAACAGTGGATATTTATTGTCTATGAATCTATACGGTTAATCGAGTAACCGGTTACAAAATTGTACGAGTAACCGGTTAGTAATATCGGTAACCGTTGCCATCCCTAATATTTATATATATTTACATTTATTGTCGCTAAATGAAATGAAAGGGAAAGAAAAGAAACCTCATTAGCAGTTCCTTTATATTTCGTTTTGGTGAAGCACTTGCTATAGTTCGGTAAAGTAGTGGAAATACATGCATATATCTAGTTTATTAATTGCAGTGTGTGTTGCAACCGAATACCTGATCAACTTATAAGGAGAGTATGTGGTTTTGACATACATAGAACCTTAATTCCTTGCTGAAACAAACGGTCATACACACAGGTATTAGGATGAATCAGAACGATGAAGTTGAGTTGTCCTACCTTAAGATGTAGACCTATAACTTTTCAGTTGAAATTCTAAATGAGATGCTTTATAAGGAACTGCAACCGTTTGAACATGTATAGTATGCTTTTATAATGTGATACATGTTACACGAATATGGGGAAGTATGATTGTTATACAGTGTTGTAATCAGAATGAGAAAATGATGTAAATGTCTTCATTGTTTAATTGCCTGATGCAGAAGCTTACATCAAAAGCAATACATCTTTGGACTCCTTTGAGTAACTTACATACTGGTGTGGTACTGATGCGTTTAGATTGTGAAAGAGTAATTAACAATTAATCAATAATTCATTTGATCTGTTTAAGACAAGCTTTAATCAATACTTAAAAAATGAATATATACAAAGAAGGTTTAAATGATAGATACTAAATACTAACAAGAATAATTAAAATGCAAAGCATCAAAGACGCCGCGCATGATTTTTAAGCATGACTTAAAGGAAGCAGATGCAGTTGAGTACATTTAAATAACCTGTGCAAACAGACAGGATGTAAATATTTCGAACAAGAAGGCCAAATGTCACTTTATTTTAAACAAGAAGGCCAAAATGTGCCTATATTGCTCACCTGACTACCATAGCCGATATAAAAAGGTTACCTTGAGCAGAAAGGGTCAATATTGACGTAGGGATTGAACGTTTTATATACTACGATCTATGTGATATTCAGCATGTGAAGTTTAGTCGTGAAATGACAAGTTTAGTCTTGAAATCATTTGGTTTACAGTTTGCTTAACATTCACTGCAACTATAATTCTCAATTTATTTAAAAAAACACCAAAGTGCTTAAATATTAACATATATTAAGGTTTATTGCCTCTAGTTATAAGTTAAGTGTGACAAAAGCTTTGGAAGGAGAGAGTGACGTCTATTCTCTTTCCAGTTTAGAAGAAGTATGATAGCGAAAACGGGACTTTATAAATAAAGAATACGAAGTAATTAAACAAGAATTAAAGATATTTATGATCAAGATTGGACATCATGAAAGTGTACATGTATAGGCAACATATAGCAAGAATTATTAAGTCTGTTTTGTTTGTTTGTAATGTCACTTTAATTGTTTTGAACATGCCAGAAGAAAACTGAAAAATAAACAAAAGAAAATGGTCAAGTTAGTTCCCCAAGAGCAAAGAGCGAAAACCAGTTGGTACGAATCGTTCATCTCGAACGAAACATGAAAAACCGAGTACGAATACAATGTATTTTAGAAATCGGATGAAATCGTGAAAACAGCGAAGTATTCATAACGGAAGTAAGCAGAGACAACTTAATAACTCTATATGAACAGATGATACATTGTCGTCTATTAAATAAGAATGACCAAAATCGCCAAGCGATGACATGCTGCATTTACAAATAATAGAATGGGTCACGTTTCGGCCCTGCCTATTGCATAGTTGGGTTAACGTTGTTTTGACAGTTTCTAGAATTATACTGTAATATATAGTAATTAAAATGAATCATCATTGATTTTTTAAAGATTACCCATTTATTTAAATAACTCAATAGGCAAAATCATCGCTAGAAACTTTTGTCTGAGCTTTGATGAATCGAGTCGTAAACCGAACTATAAAAAAAGCGTAGCCTAGGAAAATGGGGAAAAGTTATTAAATACCCATTAAATGTTTCTAAAGTTTTGTAATAACGGTAGAAGACATGCGTATTTTGTATCTTGCTGTTTCTTAAATCATTTTATACAATTTATTTATTCATAAAGGTTGTTTTTCCCTAACATACAACAGAGTTATTATCAACAATAATAATGTTGGCTGCTCCCTTTTCGATTACGTCACCCGATACGATGGTACACATTTAAAACCTACCCCATAATAACGCCGCGCTTCCACGCGGCGTCAATAAATAAGTCAATAGTTTATCATTTACCTGGAATAAGTGAATATGAACCTAATCAATATGAGTTTAGTAGAGGCGAATCGGTCAACGTTGTATATTGATTACAGTGATGTAGGTCCCATATTATGAGAGTCAAATCGGTCAACGTTGTTTCTTGAATACAGTGATGTAGGTTCTATGTTATGAGGCGAGTTAGTCAACATTGTATATGTTATACAGCGATGTAGGTTCCATGTTATGAGGTGAGTACGTCAACGTTGTATATTAAATACAGTAATGTAGATTCTATGCTATGAGTCGAGTAAGTCAACGTTGTATATTGAATACAGTGATGTAGGTTATATGCTATGAGTCGAGTTAGTCAACGTTGTATATTGAAAACAGTGATGTAGGTTCTATGTTATGAGTCGAGTTGGTCAACGTTGTATATTGAAGACAGTGATCTACACTGCACGAAAATTGGGATTTACTTCTAAATTAAATCCCAATGTTCGTGCAGTGCTAGGTTCTATGTTATGAGGCGAATCGGTCAACGTTGTATATAAACATCAGTGGTGTAGGTTCTATAGTATGAGGCGAGTCGGTAAATGTTGTATATTAAATACAGTGATGTAGGTTCTATGTTATGAGGCGAATCGGTCAACGTTGTATATGGAAATCAGTGGTGTAGGTTCTATGTTATGAGGCGAATCGGTAAATGTTGTATATTAAATACAGTGATGTGGGTTCTATGTTATGAGGCGAATCGGTCAACGTTGTACATTGAACACAGTAGACAGTAGACACGGAACACATTGGTACCCATTATCAGAATCTACACGAGTAGACAAGGTACACATTGGTACCCATTATCAGAATCTACCCAAGTAGACAAGGAACACATTGGTACTCATTATCAGACTCTACACGAGTAGACAAGGAACACATTGGTACCCCTTAGTAGACAATACACGAGTAGACAAGGAACACACTGGTACCCATTATCAGACTCTACACGAGTAGACAAGGAACACTTTGGTATCCCTTATTAGACTATACACAAGTAGACAAGGAACACATCGGTATTCCTTATCAGACTCTACCCAAGTAGACAAGGAAAACATTGGTATCCATTATCAGACTATACACGAGTAGTCAAGGAACACATAGGAATCCCTTATTGGACTATACATGAGAAGACAAGGAACACATTGGTACACATTATCAGACTCTACACGAGTAGACAAGGAACACATTGGTATCCCTTATTAGACTATACACAAGTAGACAAGGAACACATCGGTATCCCTTATCAGACTCTACACATGTAGTCAATGAACACATTGGTACCCATTATTAGAATCTACACGATTAGACAAGGAACACATTGGTATCCCTTATTAGACTATACACGAGTAGACAAGGAACACATTGGTATCCCTTATTAGACTATACATGAGTAGACAAGGAACACATTGGTACACATTATCAGACTCTACACGAGTTGACAAGGAACACATTGGTATCCCTTATTAGACTATACACAAGTAGACACGGAACACAACGGTATCCCTTATCAGACTCTACACAAGTAGTCAATGAACACATTGGTACCCATTATTAGACTATAAACGAGTAGACAAGGAACACATTGGTCCCCATTATTAGACTATACACGAGTAGACAATGAACATATTGGTATCCCTTATTATACTATACCCGAGTAGACACATAACACATTGGTACGCATTATTAGACTCTACACAAGTAAACAAGGAACACATTGGTACCCATTATCAGACTCTACCCAAGTAGACAAGGAACAAATTGGTACCCATTATTAACCTATACACGAGCAGACAAGGAACACATTGGTACCCATTATCAGACTCTACACAAGTAGACAAGGAACACATTGGTATCCCTTATTAGACTATACCCGATTAGAGACGGAACACATTGGTATCCCTTATTAGCCTATACACGAGTAGACAAGGAACACATTGGTATCTCTTATTAGCCTATACACGAGTAGACAAGGAACACATTGGTATCCCTTATTAGACTATACCCGATTAGAGACGGAACACATTGGTACCCATTATTAGACTATAAACGAGTAGACAAGGAACACATTGATCCCCATTATTAGACTATACACGAGTAGACAAGGAACACATTGGTACCCATTATCAGACTCTACACAATTAGACAAGGAACACATCGGTATTCCTTATCAGACTCTACCCAAGTAGACAAGGAACACATTGGTACCCATTATCAGACTCTACACGAGTAGACAAGGAACACATTGGTATCCCTTATTAGCCTATACACGAGTAGACAAGGAACACATTCGTATCTCTTATTAGCCTATACACGAGTAGACAAGGAACACATTGGTATCCCTTATTAGACTATACCCGAGTAGAGACGGAACACATTGGTACCCATTATTATACTATAAACGAGTAGACAAGGAACACATTGATCCCCATTATTAGACTATACACGAGTAGACAAGGAACACATTGGTACCCATTATCAGACTCTACACAAGTAGACAAGGAAGACATTGGTATTCCTTATCAGACTCTACCAAAGTAGACAAGGAACACATTGGTACCCATTATCAGACTCTACACGAGTAGACAATGAACACATTGGTACCAATTATTAGACTCTACACGAGTAGACAAGGAACACATTGGTATCCCTTATTAGACTATACACGAGTAGACAAGGAACACATTGGTATCCCTTATTAGACTATACACGAGTAGACAAGGAACGCATTGGTCCCCATTATTAGACTATACACGAGTAGACAAGGAACGCATTGGTATCCCTTATTAGACTATACCCGAGTAGAGACGGAACACATTGGTACCCATTATTAGACTATAAACGAGTAGACAAGGAACGCATTGGTCCCCATTATTAGACTATACACGAGTAGACAAGGAACACATTGGTATCCCTTATTAGACTATACCCGAGTAGAGACGGAACACATTGGTACCTATTATTAGACTATAAACGAGTAGACAAGGAACACATTGGTCCCCATTATTAGACTCTACACGAGTAGACAAGGAACACATTGGTACCCATTATTAGACTATAAACGAGTAGACAAGGAACGCATTGGTCCCCATTATTAGACTATACACGAGTAGACAAGGAACACATTGGTATCCCTTATTAGACTATACCCGAGTAGAGACGGAACACATTGGTACCCATTATTAGACTATAAACGAGTAGACAAGGAACACATTGGTCCCCATTATTAGACTATACACGAGTAGACAAGGAACACATTGGTATCCCTTATTAGACTATACCCGAGTAGAGACGGAACACATTGGTCCCCATTTTTAGACTATAAACGAGTAGACAAGGAACACATTGGTATCCCTTATTAGACTATACCCGAGTAGAGACGGAACACATTGGTACCCATTATTAGCCTATACACGAGTAGACAAGGAACACATTGGTATCCCTTATTAGACTATACCCGAGTTGACACGGAACACATTGGTACCCATAATCAGACTATACACAAGTAGACAAGGAACACATCGGTATCCCTTATCAGACTCTACCAAAGTAGACAAGAAACACATTGGTACTCATTATCAGACTCTACACGAGTAGACAAGGAACACATTGGTATCCCTTATTAGACTATACACGAGTAGACAAGAAACACATTGGTATCCATTATCAGACTCTACACAAGTAGACAAGGAACACATTGGTACCCATTATCAGACTATACACAAGTAGACAAGGAACACATTGGTATCCCTTATTAGACTATACCCGAGTAGACACGGAACACATTGGTCCCCATTATTAGACTATACACAAGTAGACAAGGAACACATTGGTCCCCATTATTAGACTATACACAAGTGGACAAGGAACACATTGGTATCCCTTATTAGACTATACCCGAGTAGACACGGAATACATTGGTACCCCTTATTAGACTATAAACGATTAGACAAGGAACACATTGGTACCCATTATCAGAATCTACACAAGTAGACAATGTACACATTGGTATCCCTTATTAGACTATACACGAGTAGACAAGGAACACATTGGTACACAGTATCAGACTCTACACAAGTAGACAATGTACACATTGGTATTCCTTATCAGAATCTACACGAGTAAATACGGTACAAATTGGTACACCTTATCAGACTCTACACAAGCACAAATGAACAAATTGGTACCCATTATCAGACTCTTCACGAGTAGACAAGGAACACATCGGTATCCCTTATCAGACTCTACACAAGTAGACAATGTACACAATGGTACACAGTTAAGTACAGTATGCAATTGACAATCTAAGCAGAACGTGATTGGATCGTGTGCGTGATTGGAACGAAGTAGGAACGCTTTTAGAGCGGAACGGAATTTTGCGTTCTGAACAAAACAATCAGACTGAATGAAAGATTCCAAACACATGAATGCTTCGCTCATTGAGCGGTTGCAACAATCTACTAGATAATTATTTTACGAAACTACTTTTGATCGAACAAAAGCATTCTCAGTGAGCGTAAAAATGTAATTTGATCGGAACGGAAAAAAGTAATCACAATGATTTGAAGGACAGAACGCTTTAAGAGCGGATTGGAACGTGAGCGGAGCGGAAATGAAAGGAACGGAGCAGATCGTGAAGGGTAAATTTGTCAATTTTATGATGTTCTTAACTGTACCTCTTAACACATCATACTCGACACAAGTAGACAAGTTACACAGCTGTACCCCTTATCAGATTATACACGAGTAAAAAAGGTACACATTGTTATCCCTTATCAGACTTTACACGAGCAGACTAGGTACACATTGGTATCCCTTATCAGACTCTACACGAATAGACAATGTACACCTTGGTATCCCTTATCAGAATCTAACAAAGTACATGTAGATAAGGATCAAGATGGTACCCCTTATCAGACTATAATCAAGTAGACAAGGTACACAATGGTACAAATTATCAGAATCTACACAAGTAGACAAGGTACAAATTGGTAACCGTTATCAGAATATAACCAACGAAAGTAGATAATTACACATTGGTACCCCTTACCCAGATCTACACAAGTATAAAAGGAACACATGGGTACCCATGATCAGAATCTCGCCAAGTACATGTAGACAAGAAACAAGATGGCACCCCTTATCAGACTATAATCAAGTAGACAAGGTACAAAATGGTACACATTATCAGAATATACACAAGTAGACAAGGTACAAATTGGTAACCGTTATCAGAATATAACCAATTAGACAAGGTACACATTGGTTACCCTTATCAGTATCTACACAGGAAGACACGGTACAAATTGGTAACCCTTATAAGAATATACACAAGTACATATTGGTACCCCTTATCAGAATATAACCAATTAGACAAAGTACAAACTGGTACCCCTTATTAAAATCTGCACAAGTAGACAAGGTACAAATTGGTTCCCCTTATCATAATCTATACACGTAGACAAGGTACACAGTGGTACCCCTTATCATATTATATACAAGAAGACAAGGAACAAATTGGTTCCCCTTATCAGAATCTACACGCGTAGACAAGGTACACATTGGTACCCCTTATCATAATCTTCACAAGTAGACAATGTACAAATTGGTACCCCTTATCAGAATCTACACAAGTAGACAGAGGCGTTTATAAACGAAAGTAATATGCAAACAGTTGTTTTGTGTGTGCTTTTGGTACCAACATAACATACCCATCGGTATCTATAATGCTTATCCTAGATTATTTTTTTTAAATAATTACCATATCTAAATCGTTATTATTTAACAAATATCTAAATAGTTTACTCATTCCATGGTCTCAAATCCTAATTAAATTGAGCCAATGCAAGAGAAAAGGGTTCAAGCTGGCTTTTGTGAACATCAAAGATCCCTATTAAACAGGTCCTTGTTGTAAACGCAAAAGCGCAATGAATGGGCGTTCAAACACAGTCGGTAATCTTGTATTGCTTTCACAACAACTTCATGGAAATGCTGCGGACTCGCCTTGTTTATGACATCCTCGGAATACAATCTGAAACGACCCACTATTGAAACTAATGACCCACCACTAAAACTAATGACCCAATTCTGAAACTAATGACCCAATGCTAAAACGATTGACCCAAATGCTGAAACTAATGAATAAATACATGAATACATCTTAGGATAAACTATACACACAAGCTGACTCACCTGAATCTGTATTGTTTGCAAAATCATCAATATTGCCTTTGGCACAGAAAGAGGTAAAGCAGGAGGTCTTAGGCTGGAATCTTATCTCAGCCATTCATTCGTTCTGGTAATTCGCAAGATATTTTGAATAGCGTCTAGTCTATGATGGACGGTAGCATATTGCTTGTTTTGAATGTTGCGAGGAGAATAGGTTCGGTGATGTCAGAAAACACATGTTAGGTAAAATGGGTGCTGCGGATATAACCATAATACCGTTGGAAATGGCGTTAAACTTCAATTATTCAACTTGACGTGACTTAAGCCCAAGCACGGTGCACGTATTTCAGAATGTGTTTATCTTATACTTGAGCCATTGCCATAGACTCAGATCATGAGTAACGTTTGTGAAAAGTTTGCGTTTTTGATGTCTTAATGCTAAAAGTATAGACCGGACGGACAGACATACAGACGTACGGGCATGGTAATAACTAAAACCGACAGTGTTGCGTAAAGCGGGAGTGAGTATGAAACACTTAAAAATATGGAGCTGGATTCGTTTTGTAAAATAAATGACCAAAGCAGTTTTAAATTGAACGTCAATCTTCACGTATTTATGTCAAGTTTAAATAATCTTTGCTCCAGGTAAACCAACTTTAAAGTTAGTAATC
Organism: Serripes groenlandicus; assembly: GCA_031761405.1. NCBI lineage: Eukaryota > Metazoa > Mollusca > Bivalvia > Cardiida > Cardiidae > Serripes > Serripes groenlandicus. The sequence goes on from JASEVX010000010.1 coordinate 34,643,331, forward strand.
CACGTGTGGAATATATGCCTGTACTTCTATGCTAAAGATCCAAATGGCCCCAACTAGACACCGATTTAGAGAAGGTACTTGAAACCTTCTGCGATAATAGTTGGCGAGCAGTGAAGAGCTAGATCAAACTGCAGGTGTGCTTGATGATCGAGATCTCGACTGTTTGTGTGGAAGAAGTGGTGCATAGGTAGAGCGTCTGCTTCTCGTACCAAAGGTCCCGGGTTCGAGTCCCATCATGAGCGGGTTCTGAATTCGGTATTTTTCAACACAAACGGAGCAGTTAAGTTAAGTTACTGGTTAAGTCTCTAGAAAGCAGACATCGAGCGTGATTATTATAAGGTGAGTGCTTGTTTCGCAATCGATGTAAAATACATAAATTTGAACTAAACTAAGACTGTTCGCAAATGTTAACAAACATACATCAGTATACACATAAAATAATTAATAAACAGCTCACCTATCCACAGGATCCCTGACAGCCATTATGAGTTTGGCCTTTGGTAAAATCTTGTGGATATAATCCAGAATAACGTATTTGGGTTCATTTAAACCAGCATTTCCTGGCATCGTTTTCCAATGGTGGTTCAGATTTATATAAGTCGTACTGCCATCACCTGTTATGGTAAATGTATATGAACCATTCCACGTGAAAATCAACATTTTGGACTCTGCGTAAAGTATCGAACCGGATCAGACTAAGCATGCCGCGCGGGCTAACCCGGACAGACACCTTTTGCCTCAGAAGGATTTTCTGTTTCAGGAACCATTATTCAATAAATCTATACCCCTTATACGTAATGGGTCGGCCCGGATTAACCTGCGCGGACGTCGCAGACTGATCTTTGTCAATACGTTACGCAGAGTCCATATTGTTAGTTCTCTCGTGGAACGACTCATATATTTCAAAAATATTATATGCGATTCAATTTGAATTTGCTTATCCTGGGTCTTGAAGCACTCCTGACTGTCACGATGAATTTCCCTTAGTACTTATTGAATTTAAGTTCGTTGCAATATGACAATTCGTGTCTCGGAAATCAATTTACAATAACTGATAAGCCATGTATAAGTGTACAGTCGTCGTGATTACAATTAATTATTGTTAAAGCGTACTTTAAAATCATGGATTATTTAAAAGTGATAATTTTACAAATATATCATTTCATTATTGGCTCGTCTCATAAAGTGCTGAACTCCAGATGGAGATAACAATTTTGAAATGTTGAAAGTTCTCTTAATATATATAATATGCAATCAAAGTAAGTAATAAGTAGTTCATAACTATTTTGGCAGTACATGTTGAAGAACAGTCAATTAAAAGTTATCAAAATGTACAAAATGTGGCTCACTGGATATGTCTACCCAGTAAAGATGAAGTGAAGCATACACGTTCAATATTCAGATGTTTATGGTATTGGAAAGTGAAATTATTACTTTAATTTTATCCTATAATTATGATTCTATTATTTCATGACATTTTTTGAACAGTTTTAAAACTTTGAATATAATAAAAAAAATCTGGAATACAGCAACTTTAACAGTTAATGAACATTGATCATTGTCATGGGGTTGAAGCCTAACCTAAGGGGGTTTATAGGTAATACTAATCGTCCAAGTCTTTCTATCTGGCCAGAGACATAGATGTGTATCTGGGAATATACTTCTTCACAAACATTTCATCATTCCGAATTCAATCTTAATAAAGTCAAACAATGCACTGATTTGTCATTAACCGAATTGTATCATGAAGAAATCATAAATATGAACCTCGGCTGCCAATTCGGTGTTCCGTCGGTCGTGGTGGATTGCCCTTATCATGAACATTATTGTTTATAATTTCTAGCATGAAGTCGAATTGGCTTGTCTAGAATAAGATAATTGGAAGCTTCGAGCATTGTGCACAATCTACTGGAACAGCGGCAAGCACATATTTATATTCCAGAACCTTCACAGATCACCATTATGCAACTTCGAGTGACTAAGCATGGCTAACTACGTACATGTGTATATGTAAAACACGTTATATCATTGACGCCTCGTGGAAACGCGGTGTCAGTATTGAATAGGTTTTAATGTTGTACCATGGGGTTGCGTAATTGAATAGGGAGCAACCAACATTATAATTTGTAAAGAAAACTATGTAACATGTTTGAACAAACTATTTCTTTTAATCAATAAATTGTATTAACTGATTTAAAAAAACAAAAAGATACAAAATACGTTATTACAAAATTTTAGACACATTTAATGGGTACTTAATTACCTTTCCCTAACGTCCTAGGCTACGCTTTGTTAATAGTTTGGTTTACGGCCCTGACGACCCGATATAAAAAAGTTTACTTTTTCCACAACTTCCTAGGCTACGCTTTGTTATTTGTTCAGTTTACGGCCCTGACGACCCGATTCATCAAAGCTCAGAAAAAAAAATCCGAGGGATGTTTTTGCCTATGTAGAAAATGATGTTGTATTTCTAAACTCAAAACGTTCCTCCCTATACAGTTTGTTAATTCAGACCATTGTATTCTTGCTATATGTTGACTATACATGTGAACTTCTTTTTTAAATTTCATAAATGTTCAATTTTGATAATAAATGTCTTTAAAGTTGTATTTCTTGTTAATATACCCCCGTTAATGTTATCATACCTCTGCTAAACTGTAAGGAGAAAAGTCTTCGCCTTCTTTTTCCAAAACTTGTGTCACATTTTAGTATCTAATTGAATTAGAGCCGACTTAAAATCGTTTATTGGTAGAAAATACGAATCTTCGGCTTAATTGACACGTAAAAGTTGCAGTCATTGTTAAGCAAACTGTAAACCAACGGTTTCAGGACTTCTTTTGACTTCACGAATTAACTACACATGCTGAATATCACCTAGATCTTTGCATATAAAAAGTATAATCCCTACGTCAGAATTGACCCTTTCTGCTCTTGATAACCTTTTATTATAGACTATGGTAGAGAGGTGAGCAATATAGGCACATCTTGGTCATCTTGTTTAAAATAAAAGGAAATGTGGCCTTCTTGTTCAACTATTTAGATCCTGTCTGTTTGTAAGAGTAGTTCTTTCGATATATGTTTGGTGCCTGAGGAGTGGTAAATGAAGACCAAGATAAGACATCACGAACTTGCAGTCTTATTTGGATCTACATTGTTCCCAAAAATAGTTTAAAATAGTGCATCACGGCATACGTAAATGTCATTTAAAGTCGCGTACAAGAGGATAAGTGTTAATTAAGATGTTTTCCTCATTGAAAGGCAAACCCGATTTTCTGAGTCGCAAACGTCTGTCGACACCTTATATCGAGGGCACGAGTCAGCAATTAGGCTGGCGACTGACAACTTCATATAAATTACCACAATGAATCTTCAATCAAAGAGCTATAGGTCTATATAGAAAAGCAATCACTTACCGATCAGAACTTGGACGCCATGTAATTAAGAACGTTAATTCCACAATATTAAGCAAATCTTACTCTTGACCTGCTCTTATCGAAGTGAACCTGCGTATAATGTCTTAAATGATCGTAATACTTACAGAAGATATACTTGTTCACATACTTCGTTGATTTGTCATCATATGAATGTTGTTCAATTTTCTTTGAGGCATCGGAAAACATTCTAACGTAAGCATATATATCATCCGTTTTATTTACTGTAAGGAAACAAGAGAGGACTCATTGGTTTAATTTTAAAACAGAACATATGCATTTGTTATGTTGTTTAGATAAGAATGTTAGTGAAAGTTAAATGTCTTATACTGTCTTAAACTATATTTGGGTACAGAACATGTCCTTCAATATCATGTATTTTTAATAAATACTTACCGAAGAGGGAATGTGTACCAATGGTCCTTTCTTTTTTAGAACAGACTGAAAAAAACTTACACAAAATAGCAGTGATTTGATCTATGAGCTAAATGGTTCGGATGGAAGATATAGTACTTGCATATTTAACTGTCGCGTGTTGTCTACGTAAAACGTAAGCAATCAGTAAGCATAGGCACCCATGTACATGTATCGTTGGACATTCCATTTTCGTGAGCCTCCCTTTTTCGTGAAGTCACTATTTTCGGGCTTATATCACGTGACTTTGTCCTTGCAGCCGATTTGGAACTGTAAAATTATTTCCCAATGGCCAAAGTATTTGCTGACATATTTCAACAATAAAATGCATCTTAAACAGTTGTGTTACTTGTTGTCATGGGAGGAATAGCCAAAATACCCTTATTTTTTATATACCAAATTTAAAGAACAGTTTAAACCCCCAAAAAGTGGAAAAATCGGACATGAACATTTACCGTAAAAAGGGTATTTTGTTGTCTACAAAATGGCGGCTAGGGTCATGTGATTTGTTTGACCTAGTTAGGTCAATGCAATTTTTCATTGGATTTCGCATTCCTAAAGGTTCTTACGCATAGAGATGTAAAATAACCAAAATATTTTAAATAATATCCCATTAGAAATATGGCAATTTTGAAATCTGTATTGATCTTTGTGATGATATAAATATAGGATGCTTACAGGGTACCAAATATCCATGCAAACCCTTTATGTTGACACAGTGGGATAACAAATGACAAAGGAAAATATGCTTAACGAAGATTCAAAGTTGAGTAATTAAAAAAAAAAGTTCATATTTAAATCAAGGATAATTTCAAATTAATTGGTTTAAACTATATAAAATGTTTAATTGCTTCAGTTTTTTAGCTTTCAATATGTTACAACCTATTGCCCCTTTTAATTTTTTTTTTTTTTTGTGTGTTGCCTTTATGGAAACTGCAAAGTGCCAAAATAATGACGTCACGAAAATAGGATAACAATTTCGGCTTCGGACTTGTTGAACACATGTGTATTCAAGATTTTTTTTTTTGTGAATTATTAGTTTTCAAAGGATTTTTTGCTCGAAACTTGGAGAAAATAAATAAATCTTTCAGATATGACATGATATTTCGTATTATTCACTAAGCCTTCTGCATATTTTGTCTTTGAAGCCTTACACTCACGAATTACGGATGCTCGAGGATATAGGTAGTTCATTGACCTTTCACTAAGAGGATCGACACTGATCCATGCACATGACTAAGAGGACAGAAATCATGGCCACACAAAACGTGTCCTTGTCGTTACTAACTGAGCTATCGCAACTCGACCTCGCGATTGTCTTTATAGGTGCGTTGTATCTAAAGAATTAAAAGAACTATTAGTTTTTTCAATTCCTAGAGTCCAGCAAATTAATATTTATTTTTTTGAAAATGTGTGCTCTTCGTGATAAAAACATGAACTTTGGTCCATATATCCTGATTGACATAACAATATATTTTATCAATGGATGCAAGCTTTATACGACCAACTCCTGGGTTTTATTCCAATATGAAATATGAATACGATTAGAAACGCAGTTTCTATCCATCCACAAGCTACCTATTGATATATACAAAATGAAAAACTGTCGGTGTCAATTATTCTATTTCCGGTTCCTAACTCCATCAACGTAGAGATCAATTATCGCATGTATAGTATATACTGAATGATAAAATATAGAGATTTCCCAACTTGAGAAAACATATAACATGCTTTTCCTCTACTGAGCAATATCGCCTAGTGTGCGATATAGCTCACTAGCCGGATTTTTTAAATCTCTTTTAAACACTTTTAAGCTCCGTTTTCATTACTTAACATTTTATTTCCATGATGAACCGTTAAATAATCCACAATTGCACTTTTAAATCCGCAAGTAAGAGCTTGAATCGACATGACACACGTTTATTTCAATCAATGTACACATTGTCGGTGACGTCACGTATATATATATATATAGTGACGTCACTGCACAACTGGCAGATTACGTCATTCAGATCTCTCCACTTCTGAGCTAAAAATAAATGAGCTGAAACGAAAATTATCATGGAGTATATAATATATAGTTTAATAAACATTGTTTTCATAATTTGGGAATTAAATCCCTCGTGAAAGATATTCTTGCATATAAAAACTCGTGCGCTATGGCGCACTCGTTTTCATATCGCAAGAATCTCTTCCACTTGTGATTTAAATCCCGTATCATGAAAACAATGTTAATTAAACTCTATTTATTTCGCTCACAATCTTAGCAATACTCTGGTCATAGTTAAAACTTTTCTCTTTGGATAGACTGTAAACATCTATCGATTAAAGAGTGTTATGCTTATAATAATAACCGTGTCAGGGTACTTGTGTTTAGTGAGGCATAGGAACTGTCGGTCGAGAGCGCTAAGTACTTGACTCGCCATCCTTTTATTGGAATTTTCAACAGGCATAATTTGATTTTGATACTGTTTTTTTCCCATCAGCTTTGAACAGTATTATTGAACAAATGTAATTGAAAACCAGAAATGGTAGTCAACTTGAAAAATGATCATCATTTTTAATTTTTAAATGTCTAATTAGCTGACAACCATTCATACATGTAGCAGGTGCACCACAAAGTGCATGGGTTTTCCGTTAATATAATTGGCTACCATGGCTCTTTTTGTATATATGTAAATCACCACTTAACTCGAAGTGACGGGTTTGCAATGAACGCTTATGAGATTTTTGTTTTGAAAATCTGCTATCCTTTAACCAGGATTCGAAGAACTGTTATTGACATATACATATATGAGGCAAATAAAGTCTGCACAACCAAATTAGATCAGATATGCTATCCGCCATCTTTGAAATAAAACCGCAAATAAAATTTATTGAGACTGCATCAATGACTTATTTTGCTCTGAAATGCCTTCTCATTCTATATTCGAAATTCCAAGCTTTTGCCATGCAAGGCACACTATATATTTACCGTAGGTTCGAAGTCAGGCTCGATGATTCATAACAAGTTTTGTGACAAGCGGAGAGCCATTACACAGAGAGCTAAATTGTCTATTTGGAAAAATAGCCAGCTACCTGAGAAGAATTCTGTAACAACTACTGGTGATAACCTCTCCCAAACCCTGGAATCGCCACAGTAGGTGAACTGGCCGTGATATATCTCAAATTCCATCGCAAACGGCACTAAACACACCAATTATTCAACTATTCATCGCATATCTTGTAAATTGAATAATCTTAAATACCTATGTACCTTGTATATATATTGTTCAGTCTAGTCTATCAATATGCAAAACATCTAAGGATAGGTCTTTCATAAACTTACTATTTCCGTTTCCAGAAAAGAATTGCATCTCCTTTTTAAAAAGACGTATCGATTCGGGGTGTTTAATCAGATAGGTATATAAGGCTGTAGTTCCACATTTCTTCACTCCGATGATAAAGTAGTAGGGTAGGCACTGCAGACCATCTTTCTCATACCAACAAGGGTTCTTTGAACGTTCATCATACGTCCATGGTACCTGTAATATTAAATGAGCAACTCGACAACTCGCCACGAGGATAACTCGCCAAAAATTAAACTCGCCCTAATACAACTCGCCTGTAATTATTTTTATCACGCTATTTCATGAATCTATCTACGTATTTCTATAGTTAGCTTATGTTGATTGAGTTGGTATAAACTGAACGTTGACGTTGTATTTAATGTAATATGTATCGGCTTGTCATGTCAGTATATGAATCGATCAAGCTTTACCAAATAGAGAAATGATTTGATTAAAATAATAATCTTCATTCATTTTTTATGATGCTCTTAAACCAATTAGGATATGAATGGGAATGAATGAATACATTCACTTTACTTTACTTTAATTAATAATAATTTGTAATTGAATTGGATGCCTGACTGGTAGGAAACATATGTGCGCTCTGTATCTTAAAAACCCATGCGGAGAGGGGAACATATCCAGAGTCTGCCAAATCGCAGGAGTGAACGATGAACAGTCATGCAATCCAGGGCCCCATTTTATCAATATGGTCCTAACTAAGACCGGCCTTAGGACCTTTGATAAAACGGCCCCCAGGCGACACATTGCGAAATAGAGATAGTACTGAGTTGCATCATTGCATGGCACAGAGGAAGTGAAATACAATGGAACAACTGTGCACTAGTAATAATAAAATTGAGTTGCATCATCGGATAGCACATAGAAAGTCAAATTTCCATTATGTAAGCATGACAAAGATAGCAACTTGCACCGATAAATTAAGGGAAATCAAGAGCTGATCATGCAGCACTAATAAAGAAAAGCGTTCAAAAATTAACGAGGTGAGTGAGTCTCACCATTCACACATATTGAATGATTTCTTAAAATGCTTTCTGACAATGATAAGGCGATTAGATACGACGATCTCAAATCGTCGACTCTCAGTATATATGCAAGAGAGCAAGAGATATTAAGCGAAACCCGCCATACGCTTAAGAAAAACGTGTGGAGACTTCGAAAATACGGATAACAAGGGGGGAAAGATTGACAAGAAATTGGCTGATGTGAATGATTCCGGTACGAGGCAACCTATTGATAGAAAGCTGGCCATAAGTCTGTTCGAAACAGTTTCAAAACGAAAACTTCCAATACGTTACCGTAAACAATCCAAATGACAATAAGTTCAAAAACACTCAAAGCTATTTGACAGCAGAACTTAAATCATTAGATTCGTAGCCTACATTTATTTAACCATTTGTTTGGATTATTAAAAATAAGGGACTTGTTTTTAACTAACCTCAGATTGGTTGACACCGGCCTTGCCAAGTCCAACGGCTAGTCCATGTTGCTCAATTGGCAATCGTCCCATTTTGTGTTTTTTGGGATGTGGGTATTGTTAGATATTCCAAATTGACCATGTTATTTAAGAAAATCGTACCAATCCACCATTTTCCCGTGCATTTGTTGTTTAAGTTGATGCATGGTTTTACGCACAGTTCTTAATCAATCTGCTTATCTGACCATATGATCATGATCTAAACTAATTCAATTGCGAGTATTCAAAGTTTAAAAACGTTGATGAATAAAATCAAAATGTGCACAACTATATAAGTTTGATATAATGTATAAACATCAACTTCCGATCGAGAATGTGTTTTTCTGAAGACTGAAAGAAAATGAACGCTTACATTATCTCGGGGATATACCTTGCTGTCAAAGCAGTTACCGTAACATAAAGAAAATATCCATCTATATAGCAATCTTGCGCGGAATCAAATGTCAAAAATTCCATTTGCTTGTACAGTTGGTTTTAAGGATTGCTCATTCCTTTAGGATTTTTTGGATAATTTATACCTTTAAATGGAACAGGGAAGATATAGGCTCGTCTTGATCTTCGCTTTTGTGAATGTCACAAACTAGGGGGGTGGGGGGGGGGGGGGGAGATTTGGGGGTTCCCTTTTTTTAGAAAAAAAAATATAAATTATACTTTTACAACATATCACCGTCTTCAAAGAATTATGTCTTAAAGCCAGGCTTCGGAAATATAAGTTGATCTCTTCGACTCAGGAATTAACTGCGCTTGAGTTTCCGTTGTCATCTTTTTTAAATCTTGATTAAGACCAAGTAGTTGAAAATTCGATTGTTAAAGTGTATTAATGATATAAAATAATGACATGATTCATATACATACCACTGCATTAGACCCCGAGATTTGGGGGTTCCCTTTTTTTAGAAAAAAATATATAAATTATACTTTTACAACATATCACCGTCTTCAAAGAATTATGTCTTAAAGCCAGGCTTCGGAAATATAAGTTGATCTCTTCGACTCAGGAATTAACTGCGCTTGAGTTTCCGTTGTCATCTTTTTTAAATCTTGATTAAGACCAAGTAGTTGAAAATTCGATTGTTAAAGTGTATTAATGATATAAAATAATGACATGATTCATATACATACCACTGCATTAGACTCCATGTTTCTATAGCTTAACATTCCTTCAGAATGTTGTGGCATAATTCGTATCAATTGATTCAGGTTACTGTCACGTTTCATAGATTCGAATTTAAAATAACAAAAATTCATGATATAAACACAGAACAACAATGCTAAATACACTATTGTCTTCTTAAACGTCCTCATACTTGTAAAGCATTCCCTGGTAGTATATTCTCATTTACATCAGAGATATATACACACAGTGTTTCCATGTACATAAATATAAACTTAGTCTCTGTTTACATATACAAATTGATTATTCATTTTCTATAACAGCTGCATGCATTTTGTTGTGCACTACGTGTCAACTGTTCAAATGTGTAACGTATTATAGCCTAGTTTTCGACAATTTGACTGCAAAACATAATTGACTGCATTCTAACTGTTATAATATCGCCCGCGATTGTTGTAATGTTTTGCTTCCATTTGGAATTTCCGCATGTGACGAGAAAAACCCAAATATGTGACATATGAATAACTATACATAGCACCAACAGGCGATAGCGACGGTAGAGTGATAAATGCATCGGAAGTTACCGATAACTGGTTGCGTTAAACGATATTTTCCTATATGCATTTGATTTCTTATATCCCTCTTGATTGTGTTGGTACTTGTAATATACTAGTCAGATGAACGGTGTAAAACGTCAACGAAACACATCAGCTTCTGATGTAAAGCATTTTTTAATATTTATAGCGAATCTACACAAAAATATGTCTTTGAACTGCAATACTTAGTAACGTTGTATAGAAATAGTATAGATCTTAGCGGATCTTAGTGCAATATCAATGTGTGCAATATTAGCATACAGATACTGTATCTGTTTCATATGGAAAATAAACCAATACCAAAGTATACAATAATCATATAGTGAGTCGGGAATGCGACTTTTGTAAGTGGGAATGCAGTCAATAATGTGCTGCAGTCAAATTGTCTAAGAAAATTGATTAATTTGATTTGCCATTTTCTATTCTGAGCTATATATACTTATTTAGAAACATGATCGCTTTGAGACCCAATGTGTTTTGAAAGTGTTACCTAAATATATAGGCTATAGTACTTTACACATTTCAACAGGCGACACGTGGGTAACACAGTGCACAACAAAATGTATGCACCTTTACAGAAAGTGATTAATCAATATGAACATGTAAATGAGAATATACGACAAGGGAACGCCTTACAAGTATGAGGACGTTGAAGAAGACAATAGTGTATTTAGCAATAGTGTTCTGTGTTTATATCATCAATATTTTTTATGTTACCAGTAACCTGAATCGATTGATAGGAATTATGTCACAGAATGAGGGGACTGCAAAAGTTACAGTTTGCAAATTAAATGATACACATACTGAGGGAACGTTAAGCTACAGACAATAATTTTAATGAAGTAAACTGTACAGAGTCATGGAGTCTAATGCAGTGATATGTATATGAATAATTTAATTATGTTTCCGAGATCTGGCTGTAGGAAATAATTCTTTGAAAACGGTGATATACTCTCGATATTTTGTGACATTCAGACAAGAGAAAATCAACCAGCCTATATTTTCCCTGTTCAACATTTAAAGGTATAAACTACGCAACAATCCCCAAAGGAATGAGCATTCCTTAAAACCAACTGTACAGGCATGTGTTTGTAAGCAAACGGAATAATTATCGACATTTGAATACGTGCAAGATTGCTATATAGATGCATTCAATTTTTTGCTACGGTCTCCTTGTCGCTGTTTTGATAACCAGGAGACTGTCAGTGTTCATATTCAGTCAGTGATATAGGTTCTATGTTATAAGGCGAGTCGATGAACGTTGTATATTGAATACAGTGATGTAAGTTCTATGTTATGAGACGAGTCAATGAACGTTGTATATTGAATACAGTGATGTAAGTTCTATGTTATGAGACGAGTCGATGAACGTTGTATATTGAATACAGTGATATAGGTTCTATGTTATAAGGCGAGTCGATGAACTTTGTATATTGAATACAGTGATGTAAGTTCTATGTTATGAGACGAGTCAATGAACGTTGTATATTGCATACAGTGATGTAAGTTCTATGTTATGAGACGAGTCGATGAACGTTGTATATTGCATACAGTGATGTAAGTTATATGTTATGAGACGAGTCGGTCAACGTTGTAAATTGAAATCAGTGATGTAGGTTCTATGTTATGAGACAAGTCGATCAATGTTGTATATTGAAATCAGTGATTTAGGTTCTATGTTATGAGACGAGTCGATCAATGTTGTATATTGCATATAGTGATGTAGATTATATGTTATGAGGCGAGTAGGTCAACGTTGTATATTGCATATAGTGATGTCAGTTCTATGTTATGAGACGAGTCGGTCAACGTTGTATGTTGCATATAGTGAAGTAGGTTCTATTGTATGAGGCGAGTAGGTCAACGTTGTATATTGCATATAGTGATGTAGGTTCTATGTTATGAGGCGAGTCGATCAACGTTGAATATTGGAATCAGTGATGTAGGTTCTATGTTATGAGGCGAGTCGGTCAGCGTTGTATATTGAATACATTGATGTAGAGTCTATGTTATGAGGCGAGTTAGTCAACATTGTATATTGAATACAGTGATGTAAGTTCTATGTTATGAGACGAGTCGATGAACGTTGTATATTGCATACAGTGATGTATCGGAAAACGTTGTATATTAAATACAGTGATGTAAGATCTATGTTATGAGGCGATTGGTTAACGTTTTTAGTTGGAAACGCTCATAACATAGATCTTATATCACTGTATTTAATATACAACGTTTTCCGACTCGTCTCATAACATAAAACCAACAACACTATATTCAATATACAACGTTTAGCGACTCGCCTGATAACATAGAACCTACGTAACAGTATTCATTATACAACGTTCACCGACTTGCCTCATAACATAGAACCTACATCATTATAGTCAATATACAACGTTCACCGATTCGCTTCACGTCATATAACCTACATCACTGTTTTCAATATACAACCTCGAACGACTCGCCTCATTACATAGAACTTACGTCACTGTATTTGTAAGGTTGTATGTTATGAGGCGATTGGTTAACGTTTTTAATTGAAAACAGTGATGTAGGTTCTATGCTATGAGGTGAGTTGATCAACGTTGTATATTGAAAACAGTGACGTAGATGTTATGTTATGAGGCGAGTTGGTCAACGTTTCTTATTGAATACAGTAATAAAGGCTCTGTGTTATGAGGCGAATCAGTCAACGTTGTACATTCAATACAGTAGTGTAAGTTCTATTATTTGAGGCGAGTTGGTCAACGTTGTATATTGAAAACAGTGACGTAGGTTATATGTTATGAGGCGGGTTGGTCAAAGTATTATCTTGAATACAGGGATGTAGGTTCTATGTTATGAGGCGAAAGGGTCAACGTTGTTCAGTGAATACAGGTATGTAGGTTCTATGTTATGAGGCGAGTTGGTCAACGTTGTATATTACATACAGTGATGTAGGTTCTATGTTATGAGGCGAATTGGTCAACGTTGTATATTAAATACATTGATGTATGTTCTATGTTATGAGGCGAGTTAGTCAACGTTGCATATTGAATACAGTGATGTAGGTTCTATGCTTTGAGGCGAGTAGGTCAACGTTGTATATTGAATACATTGATGTAGGTGCTATGCTTTGAGGAAAGTTGATCAACGTTGTATATTGAAAACAGTGACGTAGATTTTATGTTATGAGTCGAGTTGGTAAACGTTGTATATTTAATACAGTGATGTAGTTTCTATATTTTGAGACGGCGAATTGATCAACGTATATTGAATACAGTGATGAAGTTTATATGTTATGAAGGTTATATGTTATGAAGGTTATATATGTTATGAAGATTCTATGTTATGAAGGGTTTGATTGATAGGGGTTTAACGCCGTTTTTAACAGTTTCTCAGTTGTATCACGACGGCCAGTTCACCTACTCATGCATTTCCTGGTTTTCTCACACCAGTACTCCACACAACATGTTATGACGGGAGTCGTTTTATAAACAACGAAAGGGAAGCAACTCGTATATTATTAAAGTCATAGTATTCTTGTCAAGAATCGCGGTTCTGTCGTGTATACAGGAAGTGATAACCTTTTTAACTATTTGCAACTTATAACAACTCTGCAGATGACCACTTTAAAAACAAATTGAACGTTTCCATTAACTAAAGCATACTCATTGAAAAACTTGTTGTATCAATGTTTTCAAAAGTCATCTGATGCAGATGCGTCCAAATTCGGCTACATAGGGCAAAGGGTTATACTCTGTGGACACATATAATAACATTAGTATACGTGTATGTATGCTTGTTCATAAAACACATAGCTAAACTATATTTGTCAGGGATCATTTATTTGATACAAATTGATCATTTTCTCACAATATTTGTTTAACAAAAGCTGCAAACGCATCAGAAGTCGTCTGTATCAGTGAGAGTATTACTCCACGTCAGCCATTTTGAATAGAAAATCACTGTCTCCAGTTAGAGCCACCATCATTTCGTTGAATGGTCTGTAAAACTCGTACAGTAGCTTTTGTGTCGTATTCAGCATCGGTCCTTTGGACTTGAAATAGTTCGGCCGTTCATTTGCGGTTAGTTTTGTTTTTGTAATATGTCCAAACACAACATCAGACACCCGACCTATTGAAACAACAGAGAAGAGAATAAACATCCATCATTCAGTTGGATCATTTTACGACAAGTCTAGATTCAGATTAATTTACCCTGCTTATCAACATTTTGATCAGGATCTGCACTTATTTACTAATTAGTGATGCGTTACTTTGGTTATTTCTATGTATATGGTTTGAACATAAGACACAGAAAAGAATAGAAAAGTGTTGAACAGAACAGCACATTGACTTGCATAGAGGTGTCAACATGTTGTCATCCCTGCTTGATAGGGCCAACTATATTTTATTGATAGAATGGGGTTACACGCCGTTTATAACAATTGTTCACAGTCGTATCACGGCAGCCAGTTCACCTACAGTCAGGGATTGAAATGCTTTGTTTTATATTCCATAGAGTCTGGGATGTGCTACTCGTGCTTACCTGAGTACCATTGTTTAAGTACTCAACAGTACTCAGTACTTGTCGTAAATTATGAGTACATGTACTCGTACTTACTTCTGTACTAAAGCAAAATGGCCAGTACTTTTGAGTACTTTACGAGAACTATATGAATATTTCCATGCTTGTGTGTGAAATACTTAAGATAATTCAACATAAAGTTGAATTGACATTTCATGTTTTTATTTGCGACCTATCATTGTCTACATTTAGACAGTTTGATACCATATAAAAATAATTTAACGAATTCTATACTCGGAAAGTACTCGTGGGTATTCTAAGTAGTACTCTGTACGTACTCGAATACACACACAAAAGAAAGTACTCAATACTAACTCGAGCACTACTCCCCAGTATTCGAACCATAGAACATTATCTTTCTATATTTAAAGAAGTTACTCAACTCATTTCGAGAAATCCAAACATACGTTTGATCGAGTCACGTGAACCTATCTCCTTTGATTTCACCAGATGTATCTGTTCCCTTGGAAACAGCCGTAACAGTTCTTCCATAAGCACATAGTACATGCCGTGTGATAGGGATAACTAGAGAAAATAGAATACATCGTTATTTTTTTGTTTAATTATAATTTAATAAACATTTCATAATATGAGCCTTTCCACGAGTAAACCAACATCATAGACTGAGCGTAATGTATCGACTCAGATCAGCATGCGCGGTTCGCGCAGGCTGATCCGGGCGGACACATTCCGTCTCAATAGGATAGAGGTATAGGGTAATGATTCCTGAAACAGAAAATTCACTGGAGGCGAAAATTGTCTGTCTAAATAAGCCTGCGCGGCATTCTTAGGCTGGTCCGGATCTATACTTTACGCAGAGTCCCCCATGTTGGTTTTCTCGGGGGAACGGTTCATATTTGCTATCCAGCTTTAGAAGACTGTATCACATTGGTTGGTCACAAAGTTTGAACAACCAAATCTAATTTCAAATATGTTCTCTTTTCATAAATTACGCTTACTAGATACAATGCAACAATAAAGACAACATGTACCGGACTATGGAACGCCGGAACTGTCTTCAGTAATGATAACACTATATTATCAACTTTGTTTTGTATTATATTATGTATGAAGTTCTTGCCATGCTGTGCAAACATATTTATAATATGTCGGTACATCGTTGTATGTTGCGGTTTTATATTTATATTTTGACATTTTTTATTACATTATGTTGAGACACCTTTATTTTATGTAGATGCACCTTTATTATATGTAGAAACATCTTTATAGTATGTAGATACAACTTTAAATTATGTAGATACATCTTTATATCATGAGCATGCTTTATTATTTTATTTCCATACTTTATTATTGTATGTGCACTAAATATTATATCATGTCCATATTTTATAACATTGTTTCCATTACATCTAACATCCTGCCATTTATTCATTTTGTTGTGTGCTGACTTCCCGCTCTCATTGTTAACGGCTCATATTCGCGATTAAATTTCCGGTGTCGATGCAGAAAATCGCCCCGCTAAAAGAATCCACTACATAACAAAGTGTGCACATCATATATATAATAAAGTTACCACTACGTAATAAAGATAACAAGATGTAATAGTGTCACGACAGAATATAATCAACTAAACAATATAAAATGGTATGGACAGTATATACTATTTTGTTAATCATGCATGGGCAAATATGGATGGGATATTGACTTGGCGATGTCCGTCCCTCCGTCCGTCCGTCTGTCTGTCCGGTGCCATATCTAAGGCATTGGTGGATGGATTTGAATAACACTGTATGGAAATGTTAAACCTACGCAATGCAAGGCTAGACGGCAAGTGAAACTAAGATGTCTTTAAAACACAAAGAGTTATGTCCCCTTTATTTAAATTACGAGTTATCTCTCTTAAATAAATTGTTCACCTCAAATTTCTCAAGAACACTCTAGAGACCATATTTTATTTCCGATCTTCATGAAAATTCATCATAATCAAATCTCGGTCAAGCTCTAAACTCGATTAAATGCACGTAGATCACAGGGTCAAGTTTAAAATCCTTTGAACACTTCAGAAGCTCTATTTGTGTTCAAATATTCTTGAAAGTTTATAAGATCATTAATTTACAAAAAAAATAGATCATGTTTAAAAACTGGGTCATGTTTGATCGAAAGAGTAGTCGACCATAATCCTCAAATTTTAAAACCCCTTTTTCAGAAGGTCAGGTATTGAAAGTTGATCAAAAACATTTTTCCATTCTTTTAAATTTGCGTTGGATCTCAACTCAACAAATAAATAATATATATGGGGGGAAAAACCACACCATATATTGGTATTTTCATTCCTAGATAACACTCATACAAAATGATTACCCATAACATATGAATCAACATCACATGCGCGCTTTCATTTTCGGTGTTGAAGAAGAATATTATCGCGCTAAAAGTATCCACTGCATACCAAAGTTTGTTCAAGATAGAATTAAGTTACCATAACATGACAAGATTTGCACAAGATACAATAACGTCAAGATAGGCTAAGATAAAAATAATCAACTACACAATATAATTAAGTATGGACAAGATATAATGATTTGTGCACACACTATTATAAAGTATGGACATAATGTAATAAAGGAAGCACATCATGTCATACTATAAACTTGTATCTACATCATATAATAAAGTATCCACATAATATAATAAAGTGTCCACGTAATATAAACTTGTATCTACATCATATAAATATGTATCTACATAATATAAAGATATATCTACATAATATAAAGATGTACCTATATAATATAAAGATGTATCTACATGATCAAATACAAACTGTCAGAATATAAGAACAAAACCACAACACATAACCATATACTGACAAAAGATAAATATGTTTACAACAACATGTAAAGAACTTGGTACATACTGTGATAAAAATCAAACATAATAATAGAGTTTCATCACTACAAAAGGCAGTGTCGGCATTCCATACTGGACATTTAAGATTGGTTTGACTTTCAAGAATCTGGTATATTATGCACGAAACCAGCCATTTTGGAATTGAAAGTAAGCAACGATTATGTACTTATGTAATAAGAATATAGTTGGTGAAGAATTTCATTTTCATTATTTGTTCGAGTGAGATAATTTCTATAAGGAATTAATAAAATATTTTCCGAAATAATATTATAAACATCCTAACTTTAACAAACCTAAAGATATTATAACCTGTAAAGATACACCTGTCAAGTTATCTTTAATTTGTAAAACCATTTTATAAAAGTTTAATTAATAATCATTCTCGAATACACAACATTACTTATATTATAGATGATCTGAATTGCTGCCATTTGACTGCATGAACCTAGAGTTTCATTTTATACTGATCTCAACTATTTTTTTTAATTTGTTAGGATTTGCTATTTCATTATTGTTTGAACATGTTGTTATAACATGTAAATTATATGCCTTGATATGAATAACATGTTTAAATATTTCTTAGGACAGGCTACACATTGGTACCCCTTATCAGACTCTACCCAAGTAAACAAGGTACACATTGGTACACCTTATCAGACTCTATACAAGTAGACAATGTACACATTGGTACCGCTTATCAGACTCTAAACAAGTAGATAAGGAACACATTGGTACCCCTTATCCGACTATACACACGTAGACAATGTACACATTGGTACCCCTTATCAGACTCTACACAAGTAGACAATGTTCACATTGGTACCGCTTATCAGACTCGACACAATTAGACAAAGTACACATCGGTACCCCTTATAAGACTCTACACAAGTAGACAATGTACACATTGGTACCCCTTATCAGACTATACGCAATTAGAAAATGTACACCTTGGTACCCCTTATCAGACTATTCACAAGTAGACAAGGAACACATTGGTACATTATCAGACTCTACAAAAGTAGACAATGAACAAATTGGTACCCCTTATAAGACTCTACCCAATGAACAAATTGGTACCCCTTATCAGACTCTACCCAAGTAGACAAGGTACACATTGATACCCCTTATCATAATCTACGCAAGTAGATAATGAACAAATTGGTACCCCTTATCAGACTCTACTCAAGTAAAAATGGTACACATTGGTACCGCTTATCAGACTCTACACAAGTAGACAATGTACACATTGGTACCCCTTATCAGACTCTACACAATTAGACAATGTACACATCGGTACCCCTTATTAGACTCTACACAAATAGACAATGCACACATTGGTACCCCTTATCAGACTCTACACAAGTAGACAAGGTACACATTGGTACCGCTTATCAGACTCTACAAAATTAGACAATGCACACATTGGTACCCCTTATCAGAATCTATACAAGTTGACAAGGTACACATTGGTACATTATCAGACTCTACAAAAGTAGACAATGAACAAATTGGTACCCCTTATAAGACTCTACACAATGAACAAATGGGTACCCTTTATCAGATTCTACCCAAGTAGACAAGGTACACATTGATACCCCTTATCAGAATATACGCAAGTAGACAAGGTACACATTGGTATCCCTTATCAGACTCTACACAAGTAGACAATGAACAAATTGGTATCCCTTATCAGACGCTACACAAGTAGACAAGGTACACACTGGTACTCCTTATCAGTATCTTCACAAGTAGACAATGTACACATTGGTACCCCTTATCAGAATCTATACAAGTAGACAAGGTACACATTGGTATCCCTTATCAGACTCTACACAAGTAGACAATGTACACATTGGTACCCCTTATCAGAATATATACAAGTTGACAAGGTACACATTGGTATCCCTTATCAGACTATACACAAGTAGACAATGCACACATTGGCACTCATTAACAGTATCTTCACAAGTAGACAAGGAACACATTGGTTCCCCTTATCAGACTTTACAAAAGTAGACAAGTAACAAATTGGTACCCTCATCAGACTCTACAAATGTAGACAAGGTACAAATTGGTACCTCTTATCAGACTCTATCCAAGTAGACAATGAACACATTGGTACCCCTTATCAGACTCTACCCAAGTAGACAATGTACACATTGGTACTCCTTATCAGACTATAGACAAGTAGATAAAGTACACATTGGTACCCCTTATCAGACTCTACACAAGTAGACAAGGTACACATTGGTTCCGATTATCAGACGCTTCACAAGTAGACAAGGTACACATTGGTACCCCTTATCAGTATCTACGCAAGTAGACAAGGTACACATTGGTATCCCTTATCAGACTCTACAAAAGTAGACAATGAACAAATTGGTACCCCTTATAAGACTCTACCAAATGAACAAATTGGTACCCCTTATCAGACTCTACCCAAGTAGACAAGGTACACATTGGTACTCCTTATCATACTCTACACAAGTAGATAAGGAACACATTGGTACCCCTTATCAGACTCTACACAAGTAGACAATGTACACATTGGTATCTCTTATTAGACGATACACAAGTAGACAATGTACACATTGGTACCCCTTATCAGACTCTACAAAAGTAGACAATGAACAAATTGGTAACCCTAATCAGACTCTACACAAGTAGACAAGGTACACATTGGTACTCCTTATCATACTCTACACAAGTAGATAAGGAACACATTGGTACCCCTTATCAGACTCTACACAAGTAGATAAGGAACACATTGGTACCCCTTATCAGACTCTACACAAGTAGACAATGTACACATTGGTATCTCTTATTAGACGATACACAAGTAGACAATGAACAAATTGGTACCCCTTATCAGACTCTACAAAAGTAGACAATGAACAAATTGGTAACCCTAATCAGACTCTACACAAGTAGACAAGGTACACATTGGTACACCTTATCAGACTCTACACAAGTAGACAAGGTACATATTGGTACACCTTATCAGACTCTACACAAGTAGACAACGTACACATTGGTACCCCTTATCAGACTCTACACACGTAGACAATGTACACATTGGTACCCCTGATCAGACTCTACACAAGTAGACAATGTACACATTGGTACCCCTTATCAGACTCTACACAAGTAGACAATGTACACATTGGTACCCCTTATCAGACGCTACACAAGTAGACAAGGTACACACTGGTACTCCCTATCAAATTCTACACAAGTAAACAAGGAACACCCCTTATATTAACAAGTACATACTGACAAGGAACAAATTGGAACAATTTATCAGAATATAACCAAGTAAACAAAGTTTAAACTGGTTCCCCTTATCAGAATCTACTCAAATAGACAAGGTACACATTGGTACCCCTTATCAGAATCTAACCAAGGAGACAAGGAACACATTGGTACGCCTTATATCAGAATCTAACCAAGTAGACAGAAGCGTCTATAAACCAAAGTAGTTTGTGAACAGTTGTTTGATGTGTGCTTTTGGTACCAACAGCAAATACCCATCGGTATGGTATCTAAAATTATTTTATGAACTGCTAGGCACATTGGTAAAACATTAACATAATTACCATATCTGAATCGTTATTATTTAACAAATGTCTCATTTTCCTCTATATACTTCATTCTTTTTCTCTTATTCTCAATTTCTCTCTCATATTGATTTAATTGCTACGCCTTTTGTTGCCCTCTGATCAGGTTGTATGATATATTGCAGAGCTGTCATTTATGTATTATGTACATACTCAGCATCGAAACATATATTTTCGTGGTATATTATATATTGTAAAATATTGTAAAATATTGTAATAAACTTATAATGTAGTTACCCCGGATCTGAACAAGGGTTCATCAGAATTAAACAGGTCCTTGTTGTAAACGCAAAAACGCAATGAATGGGCGTTCAAACACAGTCGGTAATCTTGTATTGTTTTCACAACAACCTCATGAAAATGCTGCGGACTCGCCTTATCTTTGACATCCTCATCTCTTTTAAATGTGAAATAATAGTCGGAATACAATCTGAAACGACACAATGACACGATCTTGAAACTAATGACCCAATATTGAAACTTATGACCCAATGTTAAAATTAATGACCCAATGTTGACACTAATGACCCAATGTTGAAATTAATGAGTAAATAAATGAAAACATCTAAGGATAAACTATACACAATTATACTTTTCCTAACAGCTTAGATCAAGCCACTAAAGTTCAGTAGGTAGCGATGTAAGCTATTAAAGCAGTGGTCTTAGGGTGGAATCTTAGCTCGGTCTTTCATTCTTTCCGGGCATTCGCAAGTCATTTTGACTAGCAAAAAGTCTATGTTGGACGATAGCATACAGCATGTTAAGAATGCTGCGCGGAGAACAGGCTCGGGGACGTCAGAAAACTCATGTTTAGTAAACTGGGTGCTGCAGATATAACCGTAATACCTTTGAAAATGGCGTTAAACTTCAATTATTTAACATGACGTGGCACACGGTTGCACGTATTCAAACTGTGTATTTCTTATACTTGAGCCAATGTCATATTCTCAAATCATGAGAAACGCTTGTGAAAAGTGTGCGTTTTTGATGTTTCAATGCTGATCATATAGACCGGACGGACAGACATACAGACGTACGGGCATGGTAATAACTAAAGCCTACCCATGTGGTTGCGTGAAGCGGGAGTGAGTATGAAGAACTTCGAATTATGGAGCTGGATTTTTTTTGAAAACATAAATGACCAAAGCAGTTCTAAAGGAAAGTCAATCTTCACGTATTTATGTCAAGTGTAAATAAACTTTGCTTCAGGAAAACCACTTTTAAGTTATTAGTACAAGAGGGGAAAATATGCCTGTACTTCCATGCTAAAGATCCAAATGGACCCAAATATATACCGATTTAGAGAAGGGTCTTGAAACCTTCTGCGAATATTTGGCGAGCAGTGAAGAGCTAGATCATATTGTGGGTGTGTGCTTGATGATCGGGATCTAGAATGTTTGCAAATGTATACGAACATAAAAAAGTATACACACATACTAATTAATAAACAGCTCACCTATCCACAGGATCCCTGATAGCCATTATGAGTTTGGCTTTTGGTAAAAACTTGTGGATATAATCCAGGATAACGTATTTGGGTTCCTTTAAACCAACATTCCCTGGCATCCTATACCAACCGTGGTTCAGATTTAAATAAGTCGTACTGCCATCACCTGTTATGGTAAATGTATATGGGCCGTTCCACGTGACAACTAGCACTATTAAATATGCGTAAAGCATCGAACCGGATCAGCCTAAGCATGCTAAGCAGGCTAACCCGAACATACACTTTTCGCCTCATGTGGATTTTCTGTTTCAGGAATCTTTATTCTAATCCTCTATTCCCCCTGAGACGGAATTTGTCGGAATAGATTACTCTGCTCGGAGTCCAATTGGTTGTTTTTCTCTTGGATTGACTCATATATTTAGAATAAATTGTATGTGATTCCATTTAAGGTATCCGCCGTAGCTGAGTTGTTTTCAAGAAGATTTGAATTTGGTTATCCTGGGTTTTGAAGCACTCGTGACTGTCACGATGAATTTCCCATAGGGACATTCTTTGAGAAGTTCTTATTGGATTTAAGTTCTTTGCAGTATGACAATTCGTGTCTCGGAAATCAATGTACAAGCCTATAATTGATAAGTCACGCTTAAATGTACAGTCGTCGTGATTACAATTAATTATTGTTAAAACGCACTTTTAAATCATTGATTATTCAAATGCGATAAGTTCACAAATAAATAATTTCATTATTGGGTCGGCTCTTCTGAACAGTGAATGAACAGTGATCGTTGTCAAGTAGTTGAAGTCTAACCTATGAGGTTTACAGGTAGTAATAATCGTCCGAGTCACTGTATCTGGCAAGAGACAGAGATGTGTACCAGGGAATATACTTCTTCACAAACATTCCAT
Organism: Serripes groenlandicus; assembly: GCA_031761405.1. NCBI lineage: Eukaryota > Metazoa > Mollusca > Bivalvia > Cardiida > Cardiidae > Serripes > Serripes groenlandicus. Next base: position 34,667,123 of record JASEVX010000010.1, read on the forward strand.
CATTCCGAATGAACATGAACCTCGTTTGCTAATTCGGGGTTTTCCGTCGGTCACGGTGGATTGCCCTTATTCATGAATATATATATTTTTTATAATGTTTTTGTTTCATATCGAAGTTTTTAATATAACTAGAATGTACTAGAATGAAGTCGAGTTTGCTTGTCTAGAATAAAAAAAATAGTAGCTTCGAGCGTTGTGCACAATCTCCTGGAACAGCAGCAAGCACAGTTTTACATACCAGTACTGTCACATCCACCATTTTCTTCGATCTTTGCAATCGCGTCAAGTTTTACATACCAGTACCGTCATAGGCCACCATTCTCTCCAATATGTACACTCGCGTCAAGTTGTACATGCCAGTACCATCACAGTCCACCATTCTCTCCCATCTTTACAATCATGTAAAGTTTTACATACCAGTAACGTCACAGTCCACCATTCTCTCCAATAGTTACACTTGCTTCAATTTGTACATACCAGTACCGTCACAGTGCACCATTCTCTCCGATATTTACAATTGCGTCAAGTTTTACATGCCAGTACCGTCACAGTCCACCATTCTCTCAGATCTTTACAATCGCGTCAAGTTTTAAATACCAGTACAGTCACAGTCCACCATTCTCTCCGATCATTACAATCGCTTCAAGTTTTAGATACCAGTACCGTCACAGTCCACCATACTCACTAATATTTACAATCGCGACAAGTTTTACATTCCAGTACCGTTACAGTCAACCACTCTCCAATATTTACACTCACGTCAAGTTTTACATGCCAGTAACGTCACAGTCCACCATTCTCACCTATCTTTACAATTGCGTCAAGTTTTACATGCCAGTAACGTCAAAGTCCACCATTCTCGCAGATCTTTAAAATTGCGTCAAGTTTTACATACCAATACCGTCACAGTCCACTATTCTCTCCGATCTTTACAATCGAGTCAAGTTGTGAATACCAGTAAAATCACAGTTCACCATTCTCTCCGATCTTTACAATTACGACAAGTTTTAGATACCAGTCAACCATTCTCTCCGACCTTTACAGTCGCGTCAAGTTTTACATAACAGTTCCGTCACACGTACCATGATAGTCTGCCATTCTCTCCGATCTTTACAATCGCGTCAAGTAGTTTTACATACCAATACCGTCACAGTCCACCAATCTCTCCGATCTTTACAATCGCGTCAAGTTTAACATAACAGTACCGTCACAGTCAACCATTCTCTCAAAACTTTACAATCGCGTCAAGTTTTACATAACAGTTTCGTCACACGTACCATGATAGTCTACCAATCTCTCCGATCTTTACAATCGCGTCAAGTTTAACATAACAGTACCGTCACAGTCCAACATTGTCTCCGAACTTTACAAACGCGTCGAATTTAACATACCAGTACCGTCACAGTCCACCATTTTCTCCGATCTTTACAAACGCGTAAAGTTTAACATACCATAACCGTCACAGTCCATCAATCTCTCCGATCTTTGCAATCGCGTCATGTTTTACATACCAGTACCGACATAATCCATTAATCTCTCCAATTGTTGCCTAATTTAAGATGTACACACTAGTAAAGTCACAGTCCTCCACTCTCTTCAACAATTCTCTTCGATCTTAACAATCGAGTCAAGTTTTATACACCAGTACCGTCATAGTTCACTATTCTCTCCTATCTCTACAATCGCGTCATGTTTTAAATACCAGTATCGTCATAGTCCACCATTCTCTCCGATATTTACACTCGCATCACGTTTTACATACCAGTACCGTCATAGTCCAACATTCTCTCCGATCTTTACAATCGCGTCAAGTTTTACATAACAATACCGTCACAGTCCACCATTCTCTCCGATCTTAACACTCGCGTCAAGTTTTACATACCAGTAACGTCATAGGTCACTATTATCTCCGATATTTACAATCGCGTTAAATTTTACTTACCAGTACCGTCATAGTCAACCATTTTCTCCGATCTTTACAATCACGTCAAGTTTTATATACCAGTACCTTCACAGTCCACCATTCTCTCCGATCTTTATAATCGAGTCAATTTTTACATACCAGTACGTGACAGTCCACTATTCTCTCCGATCTTTATAATCGCGTTCAGTTGTACATACTAGTACCTTCACAGTCCACCAATCTCTCGGATCTTTATAATTACGTTTAGCTTTACGTTCTAGATACATCATAGTCCACCATTCTCTCCGATCTTTAAAATCGCGTCAAGTTTAACATACCAGTACCGTCATAGTCTATCATTCTCTCCGATCTTTTCAATTGCTTCAAGTTTGTTTGTTTATTTTGTCTCGAGAAACTTTGTAACTTCGAGTGACTGAGCATAGCTAACTTCGCTCAAAATGTAGTTTCGTAGTTTGTTTTACGCGGTTTTCAAAATTATGTTAGTGTTATCATGGCGGCAGGATTTATTTATGATATCTGGGTAAACAAACCAGAACTTAGCTAGTAACTGTGTCTTGCCGAAACTGGCCACGGAAAGGAGCGTCGAAATCATCTGAACAATGAAAACGAAACATCTGAAACAAACAGTATTGTATGCACCATATGTATTGTTTCCCTTCTATTCGGCAATCTGTTGTTTTTGTTTACTAGTTTCTGTTATATCATTTTTTTTAATCCGATCATGTTACGTATTTCACTGGTCTGATGATACATAATTGATGGAGTAATTTCTTATTATGCAAATCTTACTCCTGACTTGCTTTTATGGAATTGTACCTGCATCATCGTGTTATAATGTCTTAAATGATCGGAATACTTACAGAAGATAAATTTGTTTACGTATCTCGTTGATTTGTCATCATATGAATGTTGTTCAATTTCCTTTGAGGCATCGGAAAACATTCTTACGTAAGAATATATATCATCCGTTTTATTTACTGTAAAGAAACAAGATACCACACATTGGTATACATCTATAACGGCACAAATGCATTAGTTATGTTGTTTAGTTAAATCTTTCAGTGAAAGTTAAACGTCTTATACTGTCTTTAACTATCTTTGGGTACAGAACATTGATTTCATGCATGTTTCATATATACTAACCGAGGAGTGATTGTGTACAAATGTGTGGTATGGAAATAACCCTAAAGCAAAACAGCAGTGATTTGATTCATGAGATTAAAGGTTCGGATAGAAGATATAGTATTTGCATATTTAACTGTCGCGTGTTGACTACGTAAAACGTAAGCAATCAGTCAGTAAAGGCATACATGTACATATATAGGTAATTCACTAATCAATCACTGACAGGATCGATACTAATCCATGCACATGACTAAAAGGACGGAAATTATGGCCACACAAAACGCGTCCCCGTCGTTACTGACTGAGCTATCGCAGCTCGACCTCGTAAATTGACAACAACTTGCCAGCATGTCTATTCGACATTCGTGACTTGATCAATACATCAACACATGTTACTTCAATTGTTTTAATAGTTGTGTTGTATCTAAATAATTAAAAGTACTATTCGTGTTTTAGTCCAGCAGATTAATAAGTTCTTTTTTAAAATGTGTGCCTTTCGTGATGAAAGAATGAACTTTGGTCCATATATCCTGATTGACTTGACACTATTTTTTGGATTGAAATGGATGCAAGCTTAATACGATCAACTCTCGTTAATATTCCAATATGTCTTACATGTACCTAGGTAATCAACGACCAACAGTCTGCAGACTGATATTTCAATGATGCTCTGAATACGATTCTAAACACAGTTTCTATCCACAAACTACCTATTGATAGATACAAAATGAAAAACTTTCGGTGTCAGTTATTCTATTTCCGGTTCCTATTTCCATCAACGTAATGATCAATTATCGAATGTATATTTCGCTTACATTTTACTCGGCAATACTCTGGTCATAGTTAAAAAATCCTCCTTGAAAAGACTGTGAACATCTATCGATTCAAGAGTGTTATACTAATAATAATACCCGTGCCAGGGCAATTGTGTTTGTTAAGGTATAAGTACTGTCGGTCGAGAGCGATACGTTCTTGAATCTCTAGCACTCTTTGTTTCTCGACCATGTTCAATGCATGTATTTGCGTTTTACATTATTTCATTCATATCGACGACAGTTCATATATTTATGATCTCTGGGTAAACAAAAGGGCACTCCAACATAACAGTCGCGCCGCAACCAGGGATCGTACCCGGGACAACTGGTTCCAAAACCATGACGATAACCACTCGTCCGAGGTTGAAACCTGCCTCTGTTTAAGGTAATAACCATTGTGTGGATACACTTTGTTACATTTTTAACAATTATCTAACAAAGCTTTGGTAAAAAAAAAGAGACAAAACAATTACATTTCTTTGAACAGAAATCGAGTCAATCTTCGCTTGGATCAAAAACAGAAGTTTTGATGAAGACGATAAGACACAGGTCGATATTGTGACCTTCTCTTTTGCGGCAAAAATATTGGCTGCTTTTAGTGACAATGAAAACAGTGTATTTCTCAGAAATCAGAATTAGTATCGATTTATTCTCGCCAAACAGAAACAGAAAATTCAACGGTTTAGCTTTGGTGTACCCACTGCAACTGTGCCATTTGGTGAAAACAATAAATATTAGAAGTTATCATTAAATACAAACTATATGTTTTATTTACCAGAATGGGGAAAATATATTCTGATAAAGAAACTTGAAGATTTTGATGACAATGCACTCAACACAAAATCTTGGACAGCACTAAAAACTTCCCTCAAAGTTATGGAGTTTCTTGATGGACAATATCAGCATGACTGATCACTTCAACATTTGACTGACACAATTATTGGGATCTATATAGAACATACTGTCATTGCAACTAGGATAGAAGAGGCCACATCATAGTATTCAAGGGTTGATAGCATGTTATGCTTTTTTCTTAAAGAAATATGTTTGAGTTTTCACACAAACATGATTTGATTTCGATACTGGTCATATTCGATCGATTTTGACGAGCATAAGTGAGGAAAGTGCATTCAAAACCGGATATGATGAACATCTTACATTTGCATAAAGAAAGATGTTGTAATTAACACAAAACATTATTTGATTTTAATACTGTTTTTCTTCGATCAGCTAGGAACAGTATTAATGAACAAATGTAATTGAAAACCAGAGATGGTAGCCAACTTGAGAAATAATCACCATTTTCAATTTTCAAATGGCTAATGAGCTGACAACCATTCATAGCAGCTGTAATGTATTCATCACAAAGTGCATGGATTTTCTGCTAATCTTCTTTGCTACCCGTGTGTTATGGAGGTACGTTATTAATTTTGTATATGAGCCGTTCCATGAGGAAACCAACATTATGGACTCTGCGTAATGTATCGACCCAGATCGGCCTGCACAGTCCGCGCAGGCTATTCCGGGCCGACACATTCCGTCTCATGGTTATAGAGTAATGATTCCTAAAACAGAACATCCACAGGGAGCGAAAAGTGTCTGCCTGGATTAGCCTGCGCAGCATGCTTCGGCTGATCCGGGTCGATACTTTACGCAGAGTGCACAATGTTGGATTTCCCGTGGGATGGCTCATATCTAAATCTCCTCAATCATAACAAGGAGTGACAATTTTTGCAATAAAAGCTTATGAGGTTTTTGTTTATAAAATCTACTTTCCTTTAAACAGGATACGAAGAACTGTTATTGACATATATATGAGGCTAATATTTTATCCGCCATCTTTGAAATAAAACCGGAAATATAATTTATTGAGATTGCATTAATAACTTATTTTGATCTAAACTGACATTTCATTCGAAATTGAAAGCTCTTGCCATAAAAAGTACACTATGTTTATATCGTAGGTTTGAACCCAGGCTCGGCCGTTCATATCTTCCGATGATTTATGAAAGGCATTGTGGCTAGTTAGCCATTAAACAGTGAGCTAAATGGTCTATTCGGAAAAATAGCCCGTTACCTGCGAAGAATGTTGTAACAACTTCTCGTGTTATCCACTCCCCAAAACACCTGAAACGCCACCATAGGTGAACTGGTCGTGATATATCTTAAATCCCATCACTACCGGCACTAAACACTCCAATTATTCAATTATTCATCGCATATCCGGTAAATTCTATAATCTATATAAATATCTTGTCTATATATATGCAAAACATGTAAGGGCAGGTCTTAAATAAACTTACTATTTCCGCTTCCGGAAAAGAATTGCGGCTCCTTATTATAAAGACGTATCGATTCGGGGTGTTTAATCAGATAGTTATATACGGCTGTAGTTCCACATTTCCTCACTCCGATGATGAAAACGTATGGTAGGCAGTGAAGAACATCTTTCTCATACCAACAAGGGTTCTTGAAACGTTCATCATACGTCCATGGTACCTGTAATATAACATGAATAACTCGACAACTCGCCACGAAGATAACTCGCTCAAAATTAAACCCGTTCTAATACACCTCGCCCGTACGGTTTGTTATCACACTTATATATAAATCTATCTGCACTAAGTAAAACACGCCAAAATACAACTCGCCCCTATTAAAACTCGCCCTAATACAACTCGCAGGTAATTATTGTTATCGCACGAATTCATAAATTTATAGTAAGATTATGTTGATTACTAGGGTATGTATTGCACATTGACTTTGTAGTTAATGTTATATGTATCGGCCTTGCATGGCAGTATATGAACCGATCAAGCCTAATACCAAAGAAAGACATGTTTTGCTAGTATGATAATTAAAATGATAATCTCCATTTATGTTTTGATGATGCCCTTAAATAAGCTAAGATATGAATGAAAATGAATGAATAAATTCACTTTATTTTACTTTAATTAATTATGATTTTTGATTGAATTGGATGCCTGACTCGTAGTAATTATATGTGCATTATGTATCTTAAACACCCATGCGGAGAAGGAACAAATCCACAATCTGCGAATCGCATGAGTGAACGATGAACAGTCATGCAAACCAGGGCCCCGTTTTATCAATCTGGTCCTAACTAAGACCGGCCTTAGGACCTTTGATAAAACGGCCCCATGGACCAACTGCGCAATATAGATAATACTGAGTTACAACATTGCTGTGTTACATCATGGTATTGCACACAGGAGGGCAATTTACTCGGATGTAAGGCATGACAAAGATAACAACTTGCATCGGCAGTTTCAGGGAAATCAAGAGCTGACTATGCAGCATTAATGAATAAAGATGTGCACATATTGACGAGATGAGTTTCGCTATTCGCACATATTTATTGATTTCTTAAAATTCTTTCTGATGATAAACGAATTAGATACGACGATCTGAAATTGTCGACTCTCAGTATATGTGCACAAGAGCAAGAAATATTAAGTGGAACCCGTCAGACGCTTATGAAAAACATGTGAAGACTTCGAAAATAAGGATAACTAGGGGGGAAATTGACAAGAAATTGGCCGATGTGATTGAGTCCGGCACAAGGCAACCTATTGATAGAAAGATGGTCACAAGTCTGTGCGAAACAGTTCCGATCCGAACACTTCCAATAGGTTACCGTATCAAACGTAAAACATACCCCAATGACAATTAGTTCCAAATCACTTAAGGCTAATTGACAGCAGAACTTAAATCATCAGTAAATATCATGATATTTCTCCTCAAAATGAATAAGTGCAAATAATTCATGCTCGCCAAAGATGCATTACAAATACACATATAGATATAACTAAGATAAGACGACAGCATATAACATCAGGAATTAATGCCAAGTACACCATTGTCAAGCGCAATCGCAGGTACCTCGAGAACCAATTAAAGTCAATGGATAATATGCGCAAACTTTGCCAAAATAAAACTCGAGATAAGCAGTCAACTAATCTTCAACACAAATGATAGAATTATGAGGGATGTTACCAGGTATTTGTAATCGAAATCAAATACCAACAACCACAACAAAAAGAAAAACAATCAACGAGTGGTCAATTGATAAGGAAAAACACTCGGCAAAACAACAAGCAGACAAAAAAATCATTGTTATCTATATAGTAATCTTGCACGCAACAAAATGTCGAAGCTTTCGTTTTTGTTTACAAATACATACCTGTACAGTTGGTTTTAAGGAATGCTACTTCCGTTGGAAATTTTGAGGAAGCTAATACCTTTAAATTATGAGCAGGGAAGATATAGGCTGGTCTTGATATGTCACAAAATAACGAGGGGGAGGGGGTGTAGTGGGGTGGCTGGTTATCTGATTTTGTTACATTTATTTAATTAATACTTTTAAAACATATCACCGTTTTCAGATGAATGATGTCTTAAAAGCCAGATCTCGGAAATATAATTAAATGATTCATATACATACCACTGCATTAGACTCCATATCTCTGTAGCTTAACCTTCCCGCAGAATGTGTAACATTTAAGTTAGAAACTGTAACTTTTGCAGTCCCCTCATTTTGTGGCATAATTCTTATCAATCGATTCAGGTTACTGTCACGTATCATATATTCGAATTTAACATAAAACAACAATATGATTATAACACAGAAGAATATTGCTAAACAAACTATTGACTTCTTTAACGTCTTCATACTTCTAAAGCGTTCCCTTGTCGTATATTCTCATTTACATATAAATTATTGAATGTCTGTAACAGGTGCATGATTTTTACTTCGATTAAAGGGATGTCTCTGAAAAACCCACGTGTCGCCTGGCTATAGGTCAGAATTTGAGGAGAATTGATCCCTATGTTTCTTGCAGCTGTTTTCGATATTAGGTTTTGCATAAATTTTAAATTGGTCGAGTGAAATAATGCACATCGTCGTTTACACAAGGAACAAAGGAACGACCAAAACGTTAGGACGGATGGATGGTTTGAAAAACGCCATCCTATAAGCTGAATTTTTATTATACCGGTACGATGATGTAACAGGGTATCAACTGCTCTGACTTTAAATTCTATCACCAAAAATCAGCATGTTTGCCCTTTAGGTATGAAAATAGTTCAAACTCTTATCATATGAAAAATTAAGTCGCTAGATTTTGAACAGCAAAATGATCCATCTGATAAGAAGCTCAATGTACAGCCCACCTTCTCTGAATGATTTGTTGTGGATGATTTCTTGAAATTAAGTAGAACTTTTCTGAAAACATATTTGTTTTCATATCTATGAGCCTCGTTCTGCTATTTGAGATCTCACTGCATCTGAAAACAGTGACGATTTTAGTGAGCCTGTGCAATTGCACTATCTCACCACAGCGTTCTCAGTCCACATAATATGTGTTCTGGAGATTTAAATGCATATTTTGAAAAGTAGAAGTTTAGACCCATGTATAGTTAATGATTCTAAGCCGCAGTGTCAATAACACCCACAATCGCCAAACGCGGGTTCATATGACTTGCTCTAGATCAATGGACGTAGATAACCTAACATTGCCCATGTACTGTCAGATCTAAACCACTGGTCAGCGTTGTACGTTTGGGCGTACATGTATATTGGTATAATGGTCAGTTAGGCTAATTTTTATAAGTTCAAAATTGTAAAAGTACTATAGCCTAGATTTCTAGGTTACACATAAACAAAAACATTTTTTGTCAAAGCGATCATGTTTCTAAACACGAAAAATAACGTTAGCGCACTGACGCACGCCAGACACTTCGCAATTACATAGCTCCACTAGCTTCCAGCCAGTGTAGCTGAACTCATATAAACAGATTTAGGAATCTAGGTGTCATTAAGATTATGGACGTTTGATGCCCAATTAACTACAACGTTTTGTTAAGTGTCATTGTTTGATTAATGTAAAGCAGTAGATAATATACAATTGGAACTTTTATAACTTTATTGAAATTCGTTGTAACATTTGATATATTATCACCATGCTGTGTTCCGTAAAGGACTTCTCAAAATTGATAACATGTTTCATTTATATGATTATTCAATTGGAACGTTATAGCAGAAATAAACTATGTTGTGCATTTATAACATAACACGTGCATTTAACACGGTATAAGCCTAATCATTATGGATAAAATTGAAACATTATAACATAAACGGGAAATATCTCTTCAGCTCATGTGATCTAAAAAAAGCTGCTTCATGCATTATGTTCTCACAATGATCATGTGCTCTTACATTCATACATTCAATGTGTTATGTTTGTATTCATGTAACGTAGCTCAGTTTCATAAAATGAACACACATACACTTAACAAAACTTACAACTGTGCAGGTATATAATTAACATTTTTTGGTCAATATTTGTCTGATCGTGCAGAAAATGTCAAAATATATTCAAAATATATATTTCCTCATATTATATTAATTTCAAGTCAAACACTTAAACATTGAACGTAAAAGAAATGATAAAAGTGAATGTGTTGATACAACCAAAACTGCAGTTCATCGATTTCTAGGTTCAAAACCATACCTACTTCTGTTACACTTGACATCATACAAACATTGTATTCACTGAGGATAGGTAGTGCTACATATGCACACAGTACAAATGATCAAATGATCAAATGATCAACTTAAAAAGCTAGGCAGGTGGAAGTCATCGGCTTTCTTAAAATATATTCGTCCGAATCCTTTACATGCACCTGCTTCAAGAAAACAATGCTGCTCAATTGATGTTTCATGTAACACTGTTAGGTCATACCAATTAAATAAAAGCCCACTCCTCTGACTATGCAGCATAGTTCAATCTACTTTTACAAAAGACAATATTTGAAGTCAGAATAATCTTTATCATTAATATATCTATAGGTGCTACCTATTTACGAAAAAAACGCAAGATAATTATAAACAAAAATTTAAGAGCATATTTTGGCCATAAATAAGGATTTATAAGTAATTGACTAGACAATAATAATGTTAATGGCATGTGTCTTGCATTATCAAAACATATTTGCAATTCTTATTGCTGTCGTCTATTATTACGAACAGAAAATAATAAAGTAAGACTTTCAGAAAATCAAGGAATACATTTATAATGAACGAGGTTAAAACATGAGGGCCAAGATGATCCTTAATCGATCACCTACATTAAAGAAGCAAATAGATCAGCCCTTTTCTGATGCCACCTGGCGACTGCCATTTTCAAGCAATCAATATGACTGGAACAAATTATGTAAGGGGTCACATTTCTGCTAAACCCTTTCCCTATTAGAGACGGTTTCTGAGGCCTATGATTTAGGAAAAGATTGTCGCAACAAGAACAATTGCCCCTTATGAGAAAGTTATCCTTTTGCCACAATGTTTGATAAATAATTATACTTTGAATGATTGAGTCAATAGCTCATGTATAGGAATTTGGGGTCTTCATGTACCACTTTTTTGTGGGAAACGACGTCGCTCCATTGACGTTACGCCAAGATGAAGTGTAACGGAAATGACGTCACGTCCTTCTTTGGCTACGATACAGTCAAAATTTAGTTTCGGGCGTAGAAGGCTAATGCTGTCGTTTTTTGACATATTTCTTGTAGATTTCCATTTATTTTTAACTTTTCGTACAAATGTTAATTCCAGCACTTTTATGATCTTAAATATCGATTTTAAAAAAATTGATTAAAAAGACGACAATAATTTTCAATCCGTGTTTTTCTGCTCATTTTATACATACCCAAAATACCGATTTTAAAAAAAAATATTAAAAGACGACAATAATTTTCAATCTGTGTTTTACGTCTGCTTTTTATACATATCCAAAATGGCGGCCCCTATGGATTTTTTTTTTCAGTTTCATTTCAGAAAGCTTCATGGGTTATTGAAAAAAAAAAATAAAAAAAAATAAAATAATCTCACGCCCGTTAACTATAAGCGAAAAAACCCATTCATGGTTTTTTTTTCGTATTATATGGTCTTGAAGGTCTGAGGAACGAAATATTATTGTGTAATGTATGTATATATGTTTTATATTAAACCTTTGTTACAATTGCGTTTTCTCAAGTCATCTTTGCAGTCAGGCATGTATAACCATGAATTCGTTCTTGAACTAGACTGACTGAGGCGGCGAGTATAGTTCAGTTCGTGTGTGTACATGGGTTACTTCATTAGATATTTAATTTTTGCCATTTTTCACCTTTACCAATAGTGTTTGGTGGACTAAGACTGGTTCTCTCAAGAGATCATATTTACAATCAGGTATGTATATCCATGAATTTGTTCTTGAACTCGACTGACTGAGGCGGCGAGTATAGTTCAGTTCAGGTGTATACATGAGTTACTTCATTAGATAGTTAATTTCTGCCATTATTTACCTTTACCTTTACCAATATTGCTTAATGGACTGAGACTGGTTCTCTGAAGAAGTCATATTTACAGTCAGGCATGTATAACCATGAATTGTCCTTGAACTCGACTGACTGAGGCGGTGGGTATAGTTCAGTTCAGGTGTGTATATGAGTTACTTCATTAGATATTTCTTAATCCTGTCATTAGTCTACCACTATTGTTTGATGAACTCAGACTGGTTTTCTCAAAGGCAGACATGCATACTCATGGAGTATACAACATGCGGGAAGCATTCGGTCTGTTTTGAAAGCATTCTGAAACTCGACTGACTGAGGCGGCGAGTTTGGTTTAGTTCATGCGTGTACATGGGCTGCTTAATTAAATATTTCTGTGTTTTACTATTATTCACCTTTACCTATGTTGTTTGATGGGCGGAAACTGATTTCCATTTCATTACACGGCCATTTGTGTACCAACTGTCTGAGACGGTGGTACTTACTCATAGGTCAATGTTTTTAATCAATACTTCTTATTGAAGAACATCATTATGTTATAGTTATATGCTTTAATTAAAAAAACAAATTCATCTTAGCATGGTAAATGTTTTGACCGACTGAAAAGTGGACTCATTTATCTATCTACATTACTTAGGCAAACCAGAGATTTAGTTAATAATTACTGATGTTATGATATCTCAGATAATAGTCTATTGAAATTAAATCAGTTGTTATGATTTGTTGGTTTGGGTGCATGCAAACACATTTTTTAATTTGGATGTATTTCACTTGAACTATTTAAAGTTATAATTTTATGTAAAATGTCCTTATCTTCTGACATAAAGCTCACCTCATCTGGGCTTGTCAGTCGTTTCACTGTGGCGGTAGTATAGCCCAGATATGGAAAAAAATAATCAAATTCATATATTTCATTATGAATTAAAATAAAATTTAAGGCATTTTAAATCTTAAAATGCCCAATTTCAACTTCAATTAAATTTCTGTCTTATCATTTTCCCTTACTAGACCGGTTACCTGTCCCTTGTCAAAATGTATGGAAATGTATTACATCGAAACAATGGAACATAAATAGATTGTATGCCTACATAAAAGTATTTATGGTATTGGGATCCCTTTTAATCTGGAGTGGTTACTTCCCACTGAGGTGGAGAAAGAGATTGTTGTTCTGGCCACCTGCAAGTCACGTGATGGAACACGCTCCCTTCATTTGTAGGGATTGCGATATCAGCCAATCGCTGACCTCTGTTCTTTTTCCTACAAAAGACGCTGCGTCGGGGTGCCCAGAGCAGCCAATCATCTGCCTCCTTCCTCAGAGAGCAGACTTCCTTTGTTGTCTCCGCTGGCTGAAAGCCAATCGAGCTTATGTCATGGCAAATTGTCCGTCGTGCGTGCGTGCGTGCTTCAAACGACTTCTTCTCCCTAACCACTTGGCCTATTCGGATGAAACATCATAGGAAGCATCCTCTCAATGTCTTCTCCCAAATATTCCTTCAAATTGTTTTGATCCTTGGACAATTCTGGTTTCCATGGCAACCAAAAGATATATTGTGGAAATTTAAAGTATCTTCTCCTCCGAAAGTTGTAGGCCGATTCTCAAATAATTGTGTAGAAATGTTCCTTGTGTGACTCTCTATCAGATTCCTTCAAGCCATGTTGATTGGTCGAAAACATGACCGCCAGAGGTTGGGGCTATTTTGCCTTATATGGCTATAGTGAAAACTTAAAAAATCTTCTCCTCATTAAGTGTCAGGCCGTTTTTCAAATAATTTTGTAGAAATGTATCTTGGGTGACCCTTTATCAGATTCATTCAAGCCAAGTTGATTAAAAAACGCCGTCATCGCTCTAGCGACTGTGTTACTTATCAGATTGTTATGAAACTTCACACACATATTTACCAACAACGCCTCTTGTATGAGTTTCCATTCTACCGACTTTGGTCAACGGTTAAGCGACTTTGTTTCTTGTCTGAAAGTAATACAATTTAACACACATATTTGCCCCTTTTACGAGTTTGCGTTTCACTGATCTAGGTCATAGTTCAATGTCACAGTTACTATACACATTTTCTAAAAATCGACGTCATCGCTCTAGCGATTTTATTTCTTATCCGATTGTTATGAAATTCAATACATATGTTCACCTGCATCCCCTCTTGTATGAGTTTGCGCTTCACTGACCTTAACAGAGGTCAAAATCATCCGTGCGAAAAGCAACTTTATTTCTTATTCGATTGTTATGAAACTTGACAGACATGTTCATCAGCATCCCCTATTGTATGCGTTCGAATTTCACTGACCTAGGTAAATGTCAAGGTAACAGTGTATTTTAAAAGTTATACGAAATGACGCCATCGCTACTGCGACTTTATTCTGATTGCTTTATGTTTCCAATTATCTTTTCTTGTACATGTTTGCATTCCAAAGACCTAGGTCAAAGTTCAAGCTCACAGTGACTTTAGTACATTTGTATCAAACGACTTCTAGCACTTTTATTTGTGAATTGAATTCCTTCATACAAAGGTCCGGTGATGTCAAGAGAGCTTAGAGGAAGTTGCATTTTACCAAACTATGTAAAAGGTCACGATAACTTTGAATAAATTATATCTGTATGAAACAACTTCATCGCTCTTGCACTGCCATTTTGGAGACACAATTCCTCCGTACCTCAAACACTTGATTTATTTTACTTCATACACTGGTTCATTGGTAAGTGAGCTGATCTAGGTCAAAGGTCGCAGTGACTATAATAAATATTTATGAAAAAAACACTGCGATATTCTTCTTTATTTGAAATAATTCAGGACCAACAATTGAAAGGAAAGAAGAACAATAGTTTATGGTCATACTGTGCATTCTGGAAGTGAACGAGCAGTTCGGAACATGTTCTAAAGGAATACTTGAAGTGTTCTTCGATCGTTATACGTTCGAAGGCATATATGAAAAAAATACGGAAAAGATACTGAAAACCTTCGGAAAGAATTCGGCATGTTCTAGGTCCTTTCGGGGTGTTCGGTAAGTATACGGAATCCAGCAACTCCAAATATTCATTTCGAATGCACCAAGAGCTAGACGCATTTCCGTACATACCGTATGCTTCTAGAATGCTTCCCGAATTCTTCCCGAAAACACATGGACGCCAGATTCGGATGATTTGTATGGTCGATGAACATTATATTTAACATGTACAACACATTTTAAGAGCTACCGAATACCGTTCCGTACGCATCCGTCGGGAGCCGAACAGCCAGTATGCTCCTAGAACAGACCGAGTGCTTGCATAATATGATCCGTTCGCTCCTCGAACACCCAAATTCCTATTCGGATAGCAAACGGAATGGCATTCGGCCATATGTGATCACCCCGAAATGGATTTGTTTTCTAGAATGCACAGTTTGTTCCGTATGCTTTCAAAACACCCGAATTGACATAGAATGCATGCAGAAAGAGATCGGTCCATTCTAGGTCGATTTGCCGTGTTCTGTTAGCATTCGGAAAGCATACGGAAAGCGTTCAAAATCAACATGCGGGAAGCATTCGGTCTGTTTTGAAAGCATTCTGAAACTATACTGAAAACATTCGGAAAGCATTCGGTGATACATTGGATAAAACACATTCGGAGGGTCATTCGGACAGTTTGAAAAATCACACCACTTTCGTATACGGAAAGCAAACGAAAGCTCATTCGGGCTGGTGTGATCGCCCCATAAGACTTTTTATAAATACAATTAAAAAGATGTATACTGGATGCATTAAGTATGTTTTATATTTGCTTTAATGATGGTGAAGTGAATCAATTGTTCTGTTATCTATATGACTTGTATTTCTTTATTCACTTTCTTGAGATTATTTGTGCATATATCTGAGTACCGTGAAGTCTTATTAAACAATTTTTCATTTAAGTATTCAAACAATATATTATGTCTAACAATTAATACAAACAAAATCCTACTCTATCATCATAATAACTAAGTATTTTTCATTTCCATATATAGTATTGCCTTTTAATTTTGCGGCTTAAGTGACCTGTACAGTCTCCAGTAAACTTTACAATCAGCTCCCAAGTTCATGTGGGACACAACACGCTAAATGTTTAACTCTTTCGGCGCCAAAGGCAATATTGAGATTTTTGTAAACAATACAAATTCAGATGAGATGCTCGTTTAGTTATCAAAATAGCCAAAAACTGTTATTATTTAAGAAATATACACGCCCGATTTTAAACATTGAAGAGTTTACTTTAAACAATTCGGCGCAGAAAAAGTAAAAACATTCTCATATTTTCCTATGAGGAAATTAAGGTGAGGAATAAAAGTCAGTTTATAGACCAAAAAATTAATAATCAGGTACTTCTTTTCAAAACGAGTACCATTAAGAGTTATACCAAGATCTAGATATGCCTTTTGCAGTAAAATACATTTGGTCTTGATTTAATAAAATTTAAAGCCGTTTTCGTTTGAACGTTTTTGCAGATTACTCAAAACGTTTTGCAGTTGTCTTTCTAAATGTGGCAAATACAGAAATCAGTAACATATGAAAACTTTCAACTCACTGTTTTTCAAAAGTGCAATTTAAAAGGAAGAGTAATCAATTGTCTTAAGCTGATGACAAAGTTCATCCACAGTTTTTCTGTAAGTACATGTACGTGTTTGAACTATTGGAGTCGTTACTGTGTATCAGGACTGTAGCAGACGCTAGGTTACACCACGTATAGGAGTGATCATAGTCTAAAGATCTACATTTATTTTTCTTTGTACATAGTGCTTTGCAGTTTTCCAAAGTGCCAAACCCGGCTCACATAAATACTGTTCATGAAGAGCACCCTTTTGTCATAATCCTGACAGGTATCGCCATAGATTGTGCATTCTGAAACAAGACGAAATTTGTTGGTTATAATCCTTTATACGGAAGACCTTTAACAGATAACATTTAATAAAATTAAGCCAAAACTATGGAAAATCCTTTTAACGGAAAATACAGAAAAAAATACAATTATTGAATATAGCTGAAAACAAGGTGGCCACATGGCAAGTCGTCTGCTGAAGATGCGAATAACTGCGTGCATATGTAAACAAATGATTAATGCGATCATATTTCTGAAAAGTAAGCTAACATGATATATGAAGGAATCCATCAATCATTCAACAGAGCTAACGCCTGTGTGATGCAGGTGTAATGATATTTTAAGAGTCGTCTGCTTTCATAAAAGATCGTAATTCGTAGGAATTAAACGTTCTTAGAAGCTAGACACCTTTAACACCAACTCAATCTGTACAAGCAAATGTTTCCGCGTGAGACCGATCTCTTACTATAATAAATGCTGGAGTCAGTTCTCTCCATTGCGATGTTCTACTTAATTGTAGAACCAATATTTATAATAGTATCAATGATATCTTACTATGGCAACCAACTTTCACATTTTGAACACCATCTACCAGGAATTTCGAAAATGAGTGAGTGAAAATCTAAAGGGTTTTTGAAAGAAGTGATTAATTTAGAATATATCCATAGAATCACATATTTATTTGTATTTCTTAATATAATATTTTCGAAATGTATCAATATTAAGGCGTTATCAAGAAATTTAATACAAAAAAGAGTACCATTCAAAAAATGATAATATTGATTTTAGCCAATTGAATGAGGGATATGAATGATTTCACATGCTTTATTCATATTGACTTACTTGTTCACGGGGAATCATGTTGTTTAATATAAAGTCATTCAATTTATATATTACTACATTTTAAGCAATAATGTTTCGAGCCCCGAAAGTTTTCTCGGTTTTGGACAATAACTGTTAATGCAGGGGTCGTGTCAGTGAGATCGAACCCCGGCATAGTATAATTGATGAGAGACAGACACGATTGTGACTTTTTAATATACAAATAATATAATACTACAAACCAATGTCATTTTTAGAAGAGAGAGACTTTCATTAATAACAAGTAGCTGTATATACAGACACATTGGAACATGATATTCCAATAAATAATACATATCTTCATTGATTAGAATGAGTTGTTCAACATAGCAATCACGGCTGCTCTGATATTGTTGAAGAGTTTGAAATGTCCCTCATTCGTCAAATGTGTACCATCCCTTGCGAAGACTGTCTTCTTTGCGACCGTTGACCAAAATCATATGAAGCGCCACAATCTAGTCTACGACGGGTATCTGCCGAGATATTTTTTGATTCGTGGTGTCAACTCTGGAGTTGAATCAGTCGAGATTAACCGGATATCGTTTAAACACGGCTGGCGCTCTGTGAAGAATCTGACCGACTATAACATAATGTACTCCGTGTTTCGTCACAAGTTTTCCAACTAAACTCACAATGTCAATAGTAACATCCGAAGGGGTGTAGAAATCCGAATATATGTCATTTGTCCCAATCAAGCACTACAATATCAGGAGCAAAATCTGCGATCACATCTAAATGTTCGTGTAACGTGTTTATTTCTTAAACAAGAAATCCTAAATATTGCACAAGCACTGTTTGTCGTAGACCTAGATCATATCGTATGTTAGTAGAGTCCGAAATAAAACACTTGATACGATGCACAGAAGAGTGTCCATAAATAAATAAATTCACAGGCGCTATTTCTTTTTTCTTAGATTTAAATTTAACACAGCCTGCCGAGGATGTTTGAAAAATACAAATTACGATGAAGGAATTAATATGCCAAACTAAATACAGCCGTGGTTAGTTAATAAACATGTTGTGTTTGATTAATTCATACAAATCAAATATTTGTCTAGATAAATGATTTTCGTAATTTTATTAAGAGTCTTGAGGAATTTATTTAATTTGTGTACTTTAATTTTGTAACGTTTACCGAGTCCTTCACGATTTAAGCAATTGCTGTTCACCCATCCAGGCACTATGCAATGTACGTTGCTTTCCAACCGCTCTATCAACGTCGCTCTAAAAGCCAGCTTCCACAGCAAGACTTAAGATGTTGTACCTGAACCTATATCCCATTCCCGTTACAATGTAAAGGAAGCTTCCAAAATATTTAGGGTATGTAATGTACGTGGTTTAACTTTGTGAAAAAGCCAACCACTCGACCAACGTCGCTATAAAAGCCGGCTAACACAGCAAGCCTGTAGATGTGGTATGTGTACTTATAACCCATTCCAGTTACATTTGTCCCTCTTTTCTCTTGACTTCTACCCGAAGTCACAAAACTGTGCACTAGCATTACATCAGAGTGGAGCCTAAGTAGCATCACTCAATACTGGAAGCCGGGGTCCGGGGATGATAGTGATGTCAGCCCAAAATCCCACCACTGCCAGCAGTTGTAACGTATACCGGGTCTTTCACGAAGTTTAGCCATCGCTGGTCACCCATACAGGCACTAACCGCAATGTATGTTGCTTACCAACCATTCTACCAACGTCGCTATAAAAGCCGGCCTCCACAGCAAGGCTGAAGATGTTGTATTTGAACTTATACCCCATTCCCGTTACAATTTAAAGGGATTTTCAAAATATTTAGGGTATGTTTTCAAATTCATCTGCTGCAAAGCTGTTGTATTTCGGAAAGGGTTAATGCAGATGTTTTGTTTTTGTTTTGTTTTATAGCCGGAAATCGATCATGTTCCCAATGATAAAAAGGATGTTTTTTTCCAATTGTTTTAAGAAAAATTCCCAAACAGAAGTTCAAAAAAATTAATCGAGAGAAAAAAAGAAAACAAAGATGGAAATACAAACAAAACTGTTATTTCCCTAATGGTGCTCTCGGATGCGGACGATTCAAATTATATGAGTTATCCTGATTTATCTTTCATACCTTCTCACTGTACTATCGATCGATGCACAAAATTCTCTTGATTGTAAGACTTACAATAATTTAAGATTTTATTTATTGCAAATGGCAAGTGATATTTTCTGGGCGCGACAGTCACGTGTCGTAGGCTCT
Source organism: Serripes groenlandicus (assembly GCA_031761405.1). Classification (NCBI taxonomy): domain Eukaryota; kingdom Metazoa; phylum Mollusca; class Bivalvia; order Cardiida; family Cardiidae; genus Serripes; species Serripes groenlandicus. Next base: position 34,687,263 of record JASEVX010000010.1, read on the forward strand.
TAGTTTGATTAAAAAGTGCATGCCTGACTTTTGAAATATATGCATTTTTCACTCACATATGTACGTGAATGGGAACACTGTGAGGGAAAGGGTTAATAATAGGTAAATAAGACAACGCGAAATTTCACAATTCCACGGGTATAGGTCATATACCCAAAATACAAAAAAACAAACTGCATTATGTTATGGCGATACAGGTGAGAAAATTCATATTCTCATCTATATAGGCAGTTAGTGGTATTCCCTTTGGTAATCGGTGCCTGTCGTTGCAATGAGAATTGTATATGTATGTTTCCAGCACCTTTCCACCAAACAGTGTTCTAAATCACATGTTTAATGACGTAAACATACCCCTTGGATTGAAAATCTGCAAGTAAGATTTAATTTAAAGGGGTATGATAATGTTAAGGCAAATTTGTCTTGAAACAAATTAAAATAGGATAAACAAGATGCACATGTTTGAGACTGTATCAACTTTGATCAAATGCTCTGCACTGTAACACATTTTAATCATAACAGAAGTAACACTTATTCATAATTGTCTACATTTTACATTTATGTAAAGCCCTCTCTTTGACCTCATCTATATATATTTCTTGTTGCCTCATTAATAATAAGTCGTTGTCTTTCTAAATAAGGCTTACGTACTAGCTAGAGGATTTTATCATGTAAGTTTATTTCTAAACGTTTTAATCAACATCATCTAGACGGCCTTGTTATGCATTCGTCTTGAGTACGGTCTGCAATAAGTAATTTTCCTTTCAAATTTATCCGACTTGCGCGATCAACGTTATCATGATGTTTACATCATAGACAGCTATTTGCATGATTAAATAATTCATATTTAACAAACATGCATCACATCAGCGAAATAATTGAATCATCCCCCATTTTGTTTTCTTCCAACACAGGGGTAAATTGACTAGACGACATAGGTAGAAAATAAAATAAAAGAAATATCACCAACTCTCTATACTTTTTATACGAATAAGATATATAATTATTTCATTAAATATTTTATCTCGCACACGGTCTAAAATACGTGTGTGAAAGTGAACTTGTTAACGTAATTTATTTAACATTTTACGTAAGTGGGAACACTGACCAAATTTGTGAAGACTCCCTAGCCTAGTATTGGTTTTGTGAATTTCAAGGTGCGAAATCGCAAAATTGTGAATCAAAATTGGTATTTTATGTATTAATAATGTTTCAAAAAATCTTTGTTAAGGTATATTCCAATTTCTTGCTATGTGTCTCTTGCCTTTCATTTGTGATTCTTAGGTCACCTTAGCACGACGTGCTCAATGTGTGCTGAACACTCTACAGACTGCAATTTGCGTCCGATACTCTTGACTGCTTATCAGAACATTCATATTCATCAAATCGTGGACAAGTGTGAACATTGGGCATATATGAGGTCAATCATTAGGTGAAAAGGTCACTAGGTCAAGTTGAAGGAACATTTTATTAACACTCTGGGAGCCGCATTTCTTTGATTGAGGATGCCAAGTTATCGATTTGCATAGCAGCTTTTGTCTTTGACTTATCCATTCGTTTAAAAGTAGGGACCAGGGATTATATTTGAACTATTAGTTCAATAACTATTTGTTCAATAAGTTTATAATTGAACTATTATGTTTTTTACTATAAATTATATTTTAGCTGTATATATTACACGGAGGCAGGCGCGTAGCTATCTATACGCGAGTACGCGGCTGAATCCACATGATTCTGACAAAAAAAAAGAAAAATCAGCCAAAGTTGCAGTATGCATACTTGACTACATGCTCATATCAAACGTTCCTTGCCGTTTCTATACTAAATTATAATAGCCCTTATAACATATGCGGCCCCGGCTCACATGTCCCCGGCCAGCAGCGGGGTGCTAGCTTGAACAAGGCCAGCACGTCATCGTAAGCGCGTGTAGACGGCGTGACCTGTCTTATAGCATATGCGGCCCCGGCTCACAGTTCCCTTACAAGCAGCCGAGAGCTGGCTTGAAACAAGGCCTGCACTTCGTCGTAAGCGCGGGTAGACAGCGGGACCTGCCTTATAGCAAATGCAGCCCCGGCTCACATTTTCATGGCCAGCAGCCGAGTGCTCGCTTGAAACAAGGCCATCACTTCGCCGTAAGCACAGGTAGACGGTGGGACCTGCCTTATAGCATATGCGGCCCCAGCTCAAATTTCCCTTACCAACAGCCGAGAGCTCGCTTGAAACAAGGGCAGCACTTCGCAGTAGGAGCGGGTAGACGGCGGGACCTGCCTTATATGCGGCCCGGCTCAGATTTCCCCGGCCTAAATGCCGTCGTTCCACTCCCGTGACAAAAGAAATAAAAAGTGTTCCACTCCTGTGACAAAACAAAGTGTTCCACTCCGCTAACAGGGGCCTCTGGGCCCGAGTGCTCCCCTAATTCACGCGGCGGACTCTGCGAGAAACCCGTCTACCAAAGGCCGGCGTTCAACTCCCGTGACAAAAGAAAAAAAAGTGTTCCACTCCGGTGTCAAAACATTAGATCTGAGTATCATTAACATAATCGGGGCTTGTATTTGTTTGCTATTTAAGCTCTATTTTAGAGAAAAATATCTGCCGAGTAAAGGGTTTATTTGTTGATTTATGATCCTAAAACTGTCCATTTTCCAGTACTAAATAAAGCACCTCAGAACGCCCAGAATACACTAGATTGCCCCATATTTTTCAATCTGTTTCCGCGGCACATGCCCCCCCCCCCCCCCCTTAGCACAATTACGAAACAACATAGCTACATGTACGCCCGGCCCCTGGGACGTTTAAAACGGTGTATATATCTAAAAACGATATCAACAGTATCTATTTTGGCGAAACTCAATCAGGATCACCAGTTAAACCTTGCGAGAAGGAATTTCGAAATGGCAAAATGGTTGTCGACGATATTTTTTGGGAGTAGTGCCTCATAATAAACTCGTATTTTGCATTTACCGATTTTTATTTCAGCTGCATATTAACCGCAGTACGAAAATCGATCAACAGCAAGTAAATCACTCAAGCGTATGTAACATGTCCACTTTCATCGTGTCGTTTTTCCCAGCAGGTGTCAAATGTCCTTTAATCTCCCATCAGATTCGGTGATAGGATTAATTAACTAAGCCTGTTAATTAAAGATAGATGGGAAACATGTGGCAGTGTTGAACAATTTGAACGATATGCTTGCATTGCATATTGTCAATCTAAACACTGGTACATCAGTGCTTTATGATAAAGAACGTTTTAAAACCAGTCTTATCATCTAGATGCTTTCATATATTGCAACAATTACAAAATAAAGCGTTTATAAAAATGAGATTAAAAAACAATCGATTACCAGTCTGGCGAGCTGTTTATAGGTTATTTTGGAATTTCCGTATGCAGTATTTTTTCATAGATCTACCGAACAAAAACAATCCAATATTTCGTTAAGTTTAAATTGAATAAATGCCTGTGTCAAACTTATCCTATCCAAACTGGTTTGTGCACCAAATTCATTAGGAACCCCTTAACCATGCAAGACTGAAGCAGACAAAGAAACTGTTCATGCAAAAATATTGAAAATCTCTTGAAATCCTTGTATTTTGTTGAACACATGTGGCAAAAGGAAAAGTTGCACAGTATGAGCAATATTAAGTTTTGAAATAAATTCTTTTAAAATATGTATGTATCATTGTTAGAAAGGGCTGATAGTACTATTATTCATTTCAAGGAGTAAATAATGGCCAGATTATGTGGCTCAAATATTGGGGCTCCAGAATTGCAAATTTTGCATAAACGTTTCTCTCAATTGGCAAAAGTGATGGCAAGAAAAAATGTCCAGAGTTAAACATGTATTATACTTTTTTATACAGGTGGAAATACACCTTTAACTCTGTCACCCTTCCAAACAATGTAACACTTCGCTGCCGCTACTGCGAAGGATATACCTGTTTGTAAAAGCCCCCCTGATTGGTCCAAATTTCAATCCCTTTTCCGACTCAAGCTGATCTGTAAAAATGTATCGATTATACGTAGGCCGAGCGAGTCGTAAATTCTCTTTAATAGGATTCATTTCTGTTATCCAATCAAGGGGGCGCTTGTTCTTTAACCCTTTCCCACATAAAGAAACTTCTACTTTTACCTCAATGATATCACATTGTATTTAGTTTACCCTAACTTAAGGACGTTTTCTAGATTGTCGGAAGGATGTTTTCAAATTCGTCTTCTGTAGATTGTACCTCAGCCCCTTTCCATCAAATTATGTGAAGACTCCGTAGCCTATTGGTTTTGTGAAATTCAACGTGCAAAATTGCTAAATTGTGTAAACAATGACATAATAAGTCGCAAATATGTGATGAAAAGTAAGCATACACTTCATTTGTTTGCTATGTGAATTTTGCCTTTCATTTGTGAATTTGTTCACATCATTGTAAAAAATGTTTGCCTTTCCTAATTGTGAAGTAGCATTAACTCGCCTTCTAATATAGTAGGTGAGAAGGCGCTGTACGTTTTTGGGAAAGGATCGAACATTACGAATTATACTAACTAAAAACGAAAACAGAATTAATAAAGGACACAATATTACTGTTTTGAATTTAGACGACATCGGTAACTCAAAGAGCTCTCCTTAATTTTACAAGTTTAAAATGTAAGAAAGCATACATGTATGTACAACAGTACGACATGAAAAGGCTTGTGCTGTACTGAAAAGGAGGTCAGAGAAGAACATTCACCTCTCTGATATCAATTTTCCACCTGACGGTGTAAAAACTGCTTATTATAATTTTTAAACATCGACCAAGAAAAAAAAGTCTGTGTCTCCTACCACGTACTTGTCACTTAGGAGTTGGCTATGTATTTATAACATAACGTATATTATCTCGATCCACGCGTTTTTAATGAGGGATAATCCGATTAATGCCTAAGGTGTTAAAATATTGTAAACAGTTTGTTGATTAAAGTTACAGAGTGTATTATTGGTTTGCATACACACGAAGTTAGTAGATCAGATCAAGATTAAACAAATTTGTAGAAGTTAACAATATAATTAATATCTGTTAAGCGGGATTTAGATGGGATGATTATACTACGTATAGCAAACGTAAGTTATACTGTGCATTTATTTATTTTAAGCAAGCATTTGATAAGGTATGGCGACAAGGATTATGGTCAAAATTATTAAAATATGATATTAATGGAAAATGTTTCAATTTGATCAGGAAAATGTATGAAGATATAAAGTCAAGAATAGTCACTACTACCGGTAAATCCAGTTTCTTTCCGTGCACTTCTTGTGTTCGGCAAGGCGAAAACCTATCATCTCTGTTATTCTCATTATATTTGAATGATTTGGAAGATGTTTTAAATTACACATATTGCCATACGGTATCAGTGATAGCAATCATGATTTACAAAAAAAGTTTTAAGTTAAACATTTTTGAAAAATATTGTGATCAATGGAAATTAACAGTTAATTCTAGAAAAAAAAATATTCTGAACATAGGTTCAAGAAGCGAAATATATAAATATGAATTTACTTTTAAAGGACAAGAAATTGCAATTGTAAATAATTATAAATATCTCGGAATATTCACGTCTAGAACCGGAACGTACCTTTACGCTAAAAAAAGCCATACAGCAGAACAAGCAAATAAAGCTATGTTTTCTATCTTAGAAAAAATAGAAATTTAGAATTACCATACGATTTGCACATTGAAATATTTAACATAACAATTAAACCAATCCTTTTATACGGTTGAGAGCTGTGTGGATTCAGCAATACTAGAAATAGTACAACTTAATTTTTTTAAACAAATTTTACATTTGAAAAAATCTACACCTTCAAATATACTTTACAGTGAACTTGGAATTACGCCACTTGAAATTTATATTAAAATTTGAGTTATTAGCTTTTGGAGTAGATTAAATAATACTACCACTGATAAATTATCCAACTGTTTATATCTTAGGTGATACAGCAACCAAAGTAGAGTCGAATCTAAATGGCTAGAAAATGTAAAAAATAAATAACAATGGCTATGGTAATGTATGGAGTAATCAATTTGACTTTAATCCAAAGTGGATCTCATTATCTTTCAAGCAGAAAAAGAAAGACCAATACATGCAACAATGGACACACAATCTGCCAAAATTGTCCAGTGGTAACAACTATAAATTAATCAAAGATACATATGAAATTAACAGCTACTTCAAATATTTACCAAACTATTACTGCACAATTCTGACAGCTTTCAGACCTTGCAACCATAGATTGCCCATAGAGGTAGGCAGATGGCATAGCATCCCGGTTCCACAAAGAACATGTCAATTATGCAATCTAACCATAGGGGATGAATTCCACTGTACCCTTGAATGCAAACACTTTGAACATCAAAGAAAACAATTTATAAAAAAGTGTTAAGTACTATAATCACCCGAATACCATTCAGTTTTATCAAATATTTAATACTAACAATAAAACTGAAATGTTAAATCTTAGTAAATTCCTACATGTCATTATGAAAAGTGTTAAAACAACCTATAATTAATAATACGCCAGTCCAATATCAGTAAATGTTGATAATAGAAATTGATGGTGATGTGAAAATGTATTGCAATTTATATTATAGGTTATTGCATCAATATGGGAAAATATTGTGTTGGACGAGTTCCTTCGGCTGAGTTGCCCGAGCTTGCGAGGGCACTCCGCCGAAGGAACGAGTCCCAACACAATAGATTCTCATAATCATGCAATAACCTTTTTGTGGCGATTGGTTGACAATCGCCACAGTGCTACCAAAACAACAACAACGAAAAAAAAATTATATAGTCGTATTTGAACAATCGGTTGGATATTTCTGCAAAGGCAATTTACTCACTTCCGTTAAACCGCCATATATATATATAGTTCCATCAGTGATGCAGGCACACGATTAATAATGATAATGTTAGTGCTACTTTGATACCGGATTGGTACTAATATTTGAGATTTATCGAGAAAAAATCTAAATAGAGTTAAACTATTTACATATTATCTTTCTTCATGTTTGGGCAGATAATAAATATCATCGGGCGTCTTGGGTACGCTATGCAGAGTATCATGATACTCCTGTGCCTCGTTTTATTTTTACTGTAGTCAACCGTAACCTTTTGACCTTTAACCTGATTCGGCAGGAGTTGGTTGTACTCTGATTATCTTCGTCATGATTTGGCAGATAATAAATATCATTGCGCGTTCTGCCTTGCAAATAACGACAACTCTGGTGATACTCAAATCTGGAAATTCCAAAAGGTTCTATAAATAGCTCGCGAGACCAAAAACCAGAAAAGCTTGTAAATCTCAATATTATAAACGCTTTATTTTGTACTTGTTTAAATATATGAAAGCGTCTAGATAATAAGACTGGTTTACAAAGGTTTAAAGGACACACGATGGCAGTGTGTACACACGTTATGTATACACGTCTGCACGTTCTAGAGTCAATTAGCAATCAATGCTGACAGTGTAGCCTAATTGAGTTTGAAGATCTAGCATTATAATATATGCCTATATTTTCATAAATTAAACAGTTTGGCAAATAGTGAAATTGTGCTTTTGGAGCATGTTTTGTGTTTGTTTTTGCACTCACATTATTCGAAGCAGTTTAACAACCTCAGAGACATATAAATACACTGTGACAACCCTCAATCATGCAATGTGAAGGGACTAAATTGAACAGACCTGTTTAATATCGGACATAATTGAAACAAACACCAAACTAATGGATACTGTTTTCTCTCCTTTCTTTAGTCATTTCTAAAGTGTAAAATATATTTTATCTTAATATGGCCTAACGACCTGGTGATAAACATGTGATTACCCAAACAATTTAGATTACAAATAGTCATTCTAATGAGCTAAAACGGTAGTCTATCGAATACCAACTAGATTTTTCATAACTTTGGAATGGCCTAATTTTGAACACATCATGACCAATTTCAGAACGTAACTAAATAATCACCAAGACAACATTCTGGCAAACTAACATTATTCTACTGTCAAAAGATGCAGGGTTGATACATTCTCAAATATACCCGCACCAGAGTCATCGCAAGCCCTACACCGATATACTGCTTGTTACTTTGCAGGATTTTCCATACGATCGCCACTACAGTGCCATTGGCGCTTTGATTATTGTATAATTTGATATTGGCTATTTAAAATGTGTCGTTTTGTTTGTTTTAAACACGTCACACTGTTAGAAAATTAACAGTCGTTTTGGATTGCTCAGATAAATAAACATTAACGATATATCGTGCAATTATACTCTCCTTTACGCTGGTTGCTAAGGTCGCGGAAAATATAATTTACGAACCGCCATTGCTGTCGACTCGAAATTGGAATCGTCGACAAAATGATGTGTAACGCCTTTTCTAACAGTGTTTTTCATTCAGAACTCGTGTATTATCTTATTCTTGTATTTACGCTTGGATATTTGTTTTTTTATTACGATTTAGATGCCTCTTTAAAAGGGCCTTTTGACCTCGCAGTATGTTCAGTAAAGCGAACACACATCTTTGATATACATATAAAGGCTACTGCGTTGATAAACTTCACATCGGAGGATAACAAAACAAATCTGAAGACCTACCTTTAAAACAATCATTTGCTTATTCATCCTAGTAGTTATGAATCCCTCTTTATTTGTTGATACACTTATAATAGATCGTCAACCACAATCAAAACAACAATCGAGCAATATTATTGATGTACACGTCACATTATTACGTCAGAAACTACGTACATATTTACTAGCATAGCTAACGCTATAAATAGACCAGATTGGGTTTTGTGTATGTCTATCGATTTTTTCACTACGTGTCATCTATAAAAGATGTACCAAACAATGTACTACGAACCGTATAAGCACAGCTTTTTCCTAGGACTATCAGAGAGCCGAACCTTGAGCAGATCACATCTGTAAACTGATTCAAGTCCTGTCTACATTGATACACAGCCTAAACAACACAGATGCTTTTTTTTATTTCATTTATATTTGTAGTTGTTTTAACCATTTTAATGGCTTCACTTGCCTGCGATGCACTAAGCCCTGACAGTAACAAAGTAGAAGTAGAAGTTAGCTGGTCTCTAAATCATGAAAGGTTAGATGAGAGCGCTTTGTAACGTTAGTGTATGGAAATAGTTCCGTCCTTAGCGTCACGTGAAAAAGATTCCAGTGCAATATCAACCCGTGCAATATCAAATGATATTGCATCCTTTGTTCGTATGGAAACAAGAAGGAACAATATCAAAGTATGCAATAATTGAAAATATTATATAAAATTGTTTTATAAAATTTATGATAATTTAGAACTGTTTAACATTACCCTGGTATAGACATCTATTTGGAGACGTATCGACTAGAGCAGACGAATTTTGAAAACATTGTGCAAAACTATCAAAATGAAATGCATATTTTTGCAAGGCAGACTACTCTCAAAGGAATAAGATAATATTGTATCGAGTAAATGATAAACGATTAAAAACGGTACGTAATATGTACTTAAATATTTTTTCAAAATTATATCTGTTTCAAATAAAGGGACAGATATTGAAGATACAGATCAGTCTGTGCCTTTTCGCGGGAAAATCTCTCGCCCCACTGTCCGCACATGTAACTCATAGGTGGCAGAAATTATGTTTACCTTACAATGTGTCATGATATTTATTATGAAATTGTATTGTAGTGAAAATGTGTTGTAATGTTTGAATGTTTTAAATCAATAAGCACAGTTTATATGATCTATGTTATTCCGGGAAGGAACATGTACACAAGAAAATGTAATATTAGACATAGGCACTCTGTAGTAATATATTCAATGCTATATACTATTGTCAGTGATATGTGTAAAATTCCTGTAATTGGCAGTAAATAAACGTTTTGTCTTTAACTGTCTTATAGCGATAAATGCTAATATGCTCACTTACCATATGTATTATGTTGTGGAAGTAAACTGCTACTTTTTCTCCATGAAAAGATTGTTGGATATTTTCTTTCATCTAGTCGTCTCTTAAAATAAATAAAAATATCACAAAGAATCAGGTCATCAATTATAAACGTAAAAATAACCAATAAATACATTTGCATTGGTCAAAAACTGTAATTACATATGTATATTAAACAAGTGTAATACTATAGGTTATTGCATCAATATGGGAAAATATTGTGTTGGACGAGTTCCTTCGGCTGAGTTGCCCGAGCTTGCGAGGGCACTCCGCCGAAGGAACGAGTCCCAACACAATATATTCCCATAATCATGCAATAACCTTTTTATTGTATAATTTGATATTGGCTATTTAAAATGTGTCGTTTTGTTTGGTTTAAACACGTCACACTTATTAGAAAATTAATAGTCGTTTTGGATTGCTCAGATAAATAAACATTAACGATATATCGCGCATTTATACTCTCCTTTACGCTGGTTGCTAAGGTCGCGGAAAATATAATTTACGAACCGCCATTGTTGTCGACTCGAAATTGGAATCGTCGACAAAATGATGTGTAACGCCTTTTCTAACAGTGTTTTTCATTAATAACTCGTGTATTATCTTATTCTTGTATTTACGCCTGGACATTTGTTTTTTTATTACGATTTAGATGCCCCTTTAAAAGGGCCTTTTGACCTCGCAGTATGTTCAGTAAAGCGAACACACATCTTTGATATACATATATAAAGGCTACTGCGTTGATAAACTTCACATCGGAGGATAACAAAACAAATCTGAAGACCTACCTTTAAAACAATCATTTGCTTATTCATCCTAGCAGTTATGAATCCCTCTTTATTTGTTGATACACTTATAATAGATCGTCAACGACAATCAAAACAACACTCGAGCAATATTATTGATGTACACGTCACATTATTACGTCAGAAACTACGTACGTATTTACTAGCATAGCTAACGCTATAAATAGACCAGATTGGGTTTGTGTATGTCTATCGATTTTTCACTACGTGTCATCTATAAAAGATGTACCAAACAATGTACTACGAACCGTATAAGCACAGCTTTTCCCTAGGACTATCAGAGAATCGAACCTTGAGCAGATCACATCTGTAAACTGATTCAAGTCCCGTCTACATTGATACACAGCCTAAACAACACAGCTGTTTTTTTATTTCATTTATATTTGTTAATATGCCTAATTAGTTGTTTTAACCATTTTAATGGCTTCACTTGCCTGCGATGCACTTAGCCCTGACAGTAACAAAGTAGAAGTAGAAGTTAGCTGGATCTCTAAATCACGAAAGGTTGGATGAGAGCGTTAGTGTATGGAAATAGTTCCGTCCTTAGCGTCACGTGAAAAAGATTCCAGTGCAATATCAACCCGTGCAATATCAAATGATATTGCATCCTTTGTTCATATGGAAACAAGAGGGAACAATATCAAAGTATACAATAAGATGATTTACTTCAAAATTAGGACTGGTCAGAAAATTATTGACTAAAAAATTAAACACAACAAAAACCCCATAAAAACAAACAGATACAAACCATTACATTTTAAATGAATTAAAGCTACTTATGAGTTATAAAATATAAATCATATGTATACAAAGTACAAGAAAACACTTATCTGACAATTCCTTTAAAGTTGTTCATTGCTCAAATGAATTGATGTCCGAAATCAAATATCCGAAATCCCATTCACTTTTGTATACATCGTTGAATTTCCGAATATAACAGAAAACAATAACAAGAAACTAAATATACACGATGTAATCCATCATTATAACACCACATCCACGTAAACTATATCCACTTGCACGAAGAATAGATATAAATAACATTGTAAGGCCGTTGAAGCACGCTTTACTAGATCCTCGTGTTTAAAATTCCGTTAGAAGTCTACAAAGGGAAGTTATTCTTCCAATCAAAACTTCTTTTAGAGTGTACAAAGGGAGGTAAAATGGGAACTTACATGCTAACCGATAATGACTTTAAACAGTAACATGAGTCATGAAACCCTAATAGAATCCGATTAATTATATTTTTGGCTATTTTAACCATCCTAAGCTATATCTCAACAATTAAAATTAAAATAAAAATCGTGGAATTTTATGTTGATCAATATCTGTCTATTCATAGATCTATATATATATATTATTTTGTTTGTAAAGATTTTTACAAAGAATGAATGAGTGAATGAATGGTGTTTTAAGGCCCGTCGACAACTAAGGTCATTTTGGGCGCTTAATAATTTACTTAATGAAATAATCAAACATGATGTATGCGATACCTAAAATATATATAAAATAACATGTAAGCCAATGTAAAATAAGATATAGGCAAACAAGCCCAACATTACTATGTAATACTTAACATGAAGATAAATAATATCTAAGGAAATGTGGAACATGATCTGTAAAAGTAATGCATGTGCAAAAGCACGATTTAAGAAATAATCGTATCTTATTAAAAATATTAATTTCCCTAAGGAAATCAAATACAAGTTCAGGTTTGACAGACTCAAAGAGCTGACGCATACTTTGAGCCTTGAACAATCTATCACGTATTGGGGAGAAATCAGCACATTCCAGAAGAATGTGTTGTACTGAAAGTTGTGTGTAACATGGAATACATTGAGGTGCTTCCCCACCTTTCAGTAAGTATGCATGAGTTAACCATGTGTGTCCAATGCGTAAACGAGCAAGAACAATTTCTTCTCGGCGAAAGGATCGTAAAGCTTGCAGCCACTCACCAAGTACTGGCTTGATTGAGTGAAGTTTATTATTCACTTGCTCATTCCAATCACTTTGCCAATCATCGTATAGTAAAACGTTTATTAAAGGTTTAAAATCAAAATGAGGTATTTTAAATGGCAAGATATCTTGTGAAAGAGCAGATTTTGCTGCCAAGTCAGCTTGTTCATTACCGCGAATGCCCATATGACTGGGGATCCAGCAAAATACTACATTTGATGTAGCACATATATATGATAGTTTAGACAGGAGATTAACAACAAGAGGATTTTTAATTTTCTCATTCTGAAGTGCCTGCATAGCAGACAATGAGTCGGTAAATATAATGTACCGCCAATAACCTTCTGATTTAATAAAGTCCAAAGCTAAATCTATTGCTTTTAACTCAGCGGAAAAAATAGAAGAATTATCTGGTAGTCGTAATGTTATTACATCGCCATCAGGAACTGCGGCAGCAGCTGCCCTTTTGCCATCCTTAGAACCATCCGTATAAATACGCTCAAAGTTATAATATGTATTCTTAATTTCTATATACTTGGATTTAAAAACAATAGGATCTGTGCAGGCCTTTTTATCGGTCGCAAGATCATAAATGAATGATGGACTACTTAGAGTCCAAGGTGGGGCATCTGAAATCTCTTGCTTCGCGATGTCGTCAAGATCAATATCAAGGTTTAAGACTTCTGGACCGTAACGGATACCAAAAGGCGGTATTACCCATTCCTTCTTTAAAAATAATTCCTGGTATAAAGGGTTGAAAACAACTATATGAGTGTGATTTGAAGGATTAGATTTAAGTTTTAAGAAATACTGCATAGCTAGTATTTTTCGGCGTAAATTTAACGATGGTTCATTGGCTTCTACGTAGAGACTTTTGACGGGCGAGATTCGAAAAACGCCCAAGGCTAGCCGTAAACCCTGATGGTGAATGGTATCAAGTGTTGCAATGTACGACTTTCGTGCTGAGCCATAAACAATACATGCGTAGTCTAATTTAGATCGTATTAATGACCTGTAAAGTCTCAAGAGGACTTTACGGTCAGCGCCCCAATCCATGTGGGATACAACGCGTAAAAGATTTAATGCTTTCTGGCATTTATTTCTAAGATATTTAATATGAAGAACAAAAGTCAGTTTTGGGTCAAACAATAGACCAAGGAATTTAAATTATGGCACAACTTCAATACGAGTGCCATCTAGTGTTAAATCTGGATTTAGGTGGTGTTTACGAAGTTGACAAAAGTGCATACATTTGGTCTTGCTTTTAGAGAATTTAAAGCCATTTTCGTTTGACAATTTTTTGCAAATTATTCAAAACTTGTTGCAATTGTCTTTCAATTGTATGCATATGTTTTGATCTGTAGCAAATACAGAAATCATCAACATATAGAAAACATTCAACTCCAGGGTTAACAGATTTGATAATATTATTAATCTTCACACTAAAAAGTGTAACAGAAATAATGCATCCCTGGGGAACACCCATTTCCTGTTCATGTGGATCAGACAAAGTATCGCCAACACGAACTGACATTCATTTAAAAAAGCAGAAATGAAATAAGCAAGGCGACCTCTTATGCCAAAATCATAGAGGTCATTCATAATACCATATTTCCAGGTAGTGTCATATGCACTTTCTAAGTCAAAGAAGACGGAGACAACGTGCTCCTTTTTAATGAATGCTTCTCTGATAAAAGTTTCAAAACGGATCAAATGATCCACTGTGCTTCTATGTTTACGAAAACTAGACTGGAAAGTAGTAATAAGTTTGTTCTTTTCGAGAAACCAAACAAGTCTGTCGTTCACCATTCTTTCCATGGTTTTACATATACAGCTAGTTAAGGCTATAGGACGATAATTCCCATGATTAGTTGTATCTTTACCAGGCTTGGGAAATGGAATAACGATGGCCTCTTTCCAAGATCTCGGGAGATTTCCCGTTCGCCAAACCTGATTATAGACATCAAGTAAACAAGAAAGGGACCGGAAAGGTAAATGTTTAATCAGTTGATAGTGTATATCATCTGAACCCGCAGCGGTATCATGGCACTTCTTGAGAGCCGACTTTAATTCTTTTAACGTAAAAGCTTTATTGTAGGCCTCTTCATTTTTCGATTTAAAGTTAATTTTCCGTTTCTCCTTTTGCTTTTGAAATTTTTGAAACTTTGGAGAATAGTTTGAAGAGGACGACTTTTGTGCAAAGGAATCTGCCAACGTGTTGGCAATATCCTTCTTTGAGGTGGTGATACCGTCTGAGGTGCTCAGATGATTCACACTAAGCGAACTGCTCTTTCCTTTTATTTTCCTTATCATGTCACATGTCTTTTTGACAGATGATCTAGAATTTAATCTAGATACATACTGTCTGCAAGACGCACGTTTACTGTGCTTAATTGTTTTACGACCTTTTGCTCTAGCTTTTTTAAAGTATACATGATTTTGATGGGTTGGCCTCAGGTTAAACTGCCTTAGAGCCGATTTGCGTGTTCCTATAGCCTTTTTGCAATCCTCATTTGTCGAAGTTTGGGGAATTGCCTCTTTAGCAGCTTGATACATTAAAGAAGTAAATAATTGTGTAGGATCATCACATTCCAAGAAAGCATCCGGATTAATGGAATGTTCACATCGCATCTGGAATAAATTCCAGTTCGCTTTGTGGAGCTTCCATCGTCTCGGACGCCCCAGGACAGATGGCCCAGTTTCAGTGATAATTATAGGGAAATGATCACTTCCATGAAGGTCGTCTTCCACCTTCCACTTAAAGTCCACAAATATATCAGGACTACAAATAGAAAGACCAAGAGATGAGTAAGAACCAGTAGCAGGATGCAGATATGTGTGCGATTTATCATTCAAAATACAAAGGTCATGTTTAAAAATAAAATCTTCTAATAGTTGGCCTTTTTTATTGGTGTCTCTACATTCCCACAACGTATTGTGTGAATTGAAGTCACCAACTATCATAAAAGGTGTTGGAAGCTGATTGACAAGTTCAACAAGCTTGTCTGTATCAAGTGGCTGACTTGGCGGAAGATACAAAGAGCATAAGGTAATTGTTTTGCTCAATGAAAGTCTTACCGCAGTTGCCTGCAGAGTTGTAGTAAGTGAGACTAGCACTGCACGAAAATTGGGATTTAATTTAGAAGTAAATTTCCTTAAATTCCGAAATTTACTTGCACATGTGCACATGTGCAAGTAAATTTCGGAATTTAAGGAAATATACTCTAAATTAAATCCCAATTAAATCCCAATTTTCGTGCAGTGTAGGCTATGGGGAACAGAGTTGTTAACAAATATTGCTACCCAACCACAAGCTCGAGCACTTGCATCAGATGTTTTATGATAACATGAATGATATTTAAGAGAAAGACTATCATTATCTTTTAAAAATGTTTCTTGTAAGCATATAGCTACTGGCTAAATCCACGACAGTTCCACTGGATTATGGAATTCATTTCGGAAGTCCTTGGAATACAGGTTCACATATTTTGATTTCAGCTACCGAAGTCTGCCAGGAATCAATATTATGATTCCAGTCATCTTTCAGATCCGACCATGGACTAGGAGACTCAGTTTCCTGTGTCTCCATGTCATCCACTTTCTCATAACGGTTTTTAAATTTAGTTGTAGAGTCACTAGTATTATCTAATTGAACTTTAATTGTTCTAGATCTTTGTTTCTCAAAGCCTTCAGCATCGGGCTTTGAGATTGATTTCGACCTAGGTTTGTTTTGTTGGTTTGGTTTAAGTGAAATAATTGAAGTTTTATTGGTATCAGGTGATTTACTTGTATGTTTTGAAATGTCTTTAACGGTAGAAGATTTATTTATTTTTGAAGAAGTTTCATTTTGTTTTGAAGAAGGTTCATTTTGTTTTGAAGAAGATTCATTTTGTTTTGAAGGTTTTGAAGAAGATATATTTTGTTTTAAATTAGATTCATTTTGTTTTGAAGAAGAATCATTCTGTTTTGAAGATGATTCATTTTGTTTTGAAGAAGATTCATTTTGTTTGGAAGAGGTAGCTTTTTTAGTTGATGGCAACGATGAATGTAAAGAAGTAGAGGGCTGTTCATCTGACATAATTGCTTTTAATTGCAGACTGATGTCAGGAAATTTTTCAGATAAAACCTTCAAAAGGAGTTGGCATGTCGTACATTCCTTTGACTGTGGCGGTGGTCTGTTAACAGGAGTGACAACAGTTGGTCTTGTTTTATTAGCAAAACTGTTGTCTCCTTGAAAACTCGCTTGAGTGTTTTGTTGCTGAGCAACAATCCTTTTGGCCTCCACAAAACTAACATTCTGCTTATACTTTATACTAAGAATGTCTTTCTGTGTAAGCCAAAAGGAACATTCCTTTGAACTTGTAGCGTGGTTAAGACCACAATTTGCACATTTGAATGAATTGGTACAGGCAGAGATTTGATGATCGGCACCAACAATATAACATTTACCACAAACTGGAATGCCGTTACATTTATCTTCATGATGTCCAAACTTTTGGCAACGATAACAGCGCACGGAATTGGGTACGTAGCAATCAACCTTGGATATTTGGTAACCAATTTTAATATCTTTTGGCACAATTGGCTGATCAAAAGTTAAAATGTACGTGTTGGAAGGTTTCCCAACACCGTCTCTGAAAAATTGCATACGTTTGACATCGGTTACACCTTGACCTTTTAAATTTTCAATAATTTCATTAGTTTGGCAATTTTCAAGATCCCTGCATCTTTTGACACCCTTTGATGTATTCAAAAAAGGATGAGCAGATATTTTGACAGGGACCCTAAAAAATAGGTTTTGTTTCAAAAGATTTAAAGATTGCTGTTTAGTGGATATTTCTACAATTAACGAACCATTTTTTAAACTCTTTACTGATTTGGGTGTCCCAATAAAACTTGAAATTTGCTTCTTAATCACAAATGGAGAGAGCTTTGAAATTAATTGATTTTCATCCGTCGATTCAATTAATATGAATCGAGGAAATGTAGAACTTAAACGGTGATTTTCATCACCGGAATCTGAATCATCAGTTCGGTTACGCTTGGCGTTTCTTTGGTTGGTTATGTTAAGTTTTGATAGTTTCATCGGTGGTGTCCTTCACCCGCCACGAAGCCCAACAAGGGGACGTATTCCGGGGATATCCATCTCGGCCTACGCCAAAGTTACACCACTAGCATACTCGTCTAGAACAGACTAAATTGAGCAACTGATATTTAATGTGGTATCCGATCAAGCATGGACTACCAAAAGAGGGTTATTCTATATTCTGTCATGTATATATGTCATTTTGTTTCGCCGTTTGTTATGCTAAATCGTATTTTCCTCATGTTTTTGTACATGTACAAATAGGGAGTATTAAAGAAATTGAAATTGAAATTGAGTTAATATTATTGATTATAAATATTTATTTATTTATTTTATTGATTATAAATATTTATTTATTTATTTATTTAATTTATATTGTTTATTTAATTTATTGTTTATTTCTTTATTCTATTGTTTATTTATTTTCAGCTCAAGATAATTGACATCCATATACTCTGCATAATTCAGATATGACCGCATACTTACAAATCTCCAGAGCAACACATTTTGGAAAAGTACATATAAGCTGCCTGCTTAAAATAAAGGGCCAAAACAGTGCAACTTTGCACCAATATGCTCGTTAATAAATATATGAGAGTTGAATTTGACAGTTGCATAATTCATGGTTTGTCTTTGGTTAACAAATTGTCTCGTGGTTTTTGTTCATTATTTGAATTATAAATAATGACATGATTAAATGATAAATTTATAAATAAAATTAAAACTTTACCCACTTAACAACCCTTTCTCCCAACTTTCCATATATTACGCTTATTATGCGCTGTTTCTATATAACTGTACAAGGTACGACAGTTCTTTGTTCATCCACCACATTTACACAGCACATCATCATAAGAGGTTTTATCTTTATTAACACTGTTTTTTTCTTTTTATGATATCGCCCGCGATTGTTGCAATGCTTTGCTTCCATTTTGAATTTCCGCATGTGACGAGAAACGCAAAATATGTCCCAAAGAAGTACATCAAGAGAAAGCGACGGTAGAGTGATACAAAACATCGGAAGTTAACGATAAGTAGTTGCGTTTACCGATATTTTTCAATATGTATTTGATTTCTTATATCCCTCTTGATCGCGTTGGTACTTGTAATATACTAGTCAGATGAATGTATATAACACGTCAACGAAACACACCAGCCACCGATGTAAAGCGTGTATTGATATTTACAGCAAATCTACAAAAAAAGATATCTTTGAACTGCAATACTTTGTAACGTTGTATAGCAAAAGTGTCAACCTTAGCGGATCTTAGTGCAATACCAATTTGTGCAATATTAGCATACAGATACTGCATATTTTTATATGGAAAATAAGAGAAACAATATCAAAGTATACACTAATCATATAGTGAGTCGGGAATGCGTTCTTTGCAAGTAAGAATGCAGTCAATAATGTGCTGCAGTCAAATTTTCGAAGAAAATTAATTAATTTGATTTGCCATTTTCTACTCAGTGCTATATATACTTATTTAGAAACATGATCGCTATGAGACGCAATGTACTTTTGGCAGTGTTACTTAGAGACATAGGCTATAGTTATTTACAAATTTAAAATGCTTGCAGCTGTTACAGTAATAATCAATATGTATATGTAAACAGAGACATATAAACACTTTGTTTATATGTCTCTACATAGAAACACTGTGTGTATATGTTTCTGATGTAAATGAGAATATACGACAAGGGAACGCTTTACAAGTATGAGGACGTTTAAGAAGACAATAGTGTATTTAGCAATAGTGTTCTGTGTTTATTTCATGAATTTTTGTTATGTTAAATTCGAATCTATGAAACGTGACAGTAACCTGAATCGAATGGTACAAATTCTGCCACGAAATGAGGGGACTGCACAAGGAACAGTTTCCAATTTAAATGTTACAAATTCTGAGGAAATTTTAAGCTACAGAAACATGGAGTCTAATGCAGTGGTATGTATATGAATCATTCAATTATTTTATATCATTAATACTATTTAATAATCGAATTTTCAACCACTTGGTCTTTATCAAGATTTGAAACAGAAACAACGGAAACTCAAGTGCAGTCCATTCCTGATTCGAAGAGATCATATAATGTTTCCGAGATCTGGCTTTAAGACATTATTTGTTGAAGACGGTGATATGTTTTAAAAGTATGAATTAAATAAATTTAACAGAAGTCAGAAAACCACCAACTTTCTTTGTCATGCCTTACATCCAGAGAAAATGACTTTCTGTGTGCGATCCCATGATGCAACTCAGTGTGATTATTACTACTGCACAGTTGTTTCATTATATTCGACTTCCTGTGCGCCATGCAATGATACTACTCATTACTATCTATATTGCGCAGTTGGTCCCCTGGGGCCGTTTTATCAAAGATCCTATTTAGTTGATCATTTTATATTACAGGTGCCATGGACGTATGATGAACGTTTCAAGAACCCTTGTTGGTATGAGAATGATATTCTTCACTGCTTACCATACGTTTTCATCATCGGAGTGAGGAAATGTGGAACTACAGCCCTATATAACTATCTGAATAAACACCCCGAATCGATAAATCTTTTTGAAAAGGAGCCGCGGTTTTTTACCTCTAGTTGTAAGTCTTTGGGGGAGTAGGAAACACCAGTAATTATTACAACATTGTTCCCAGGTAACTGGCTATTTTTCCAAATAGACCATTTAGCTCAGTGTTTAATGACTGACTGCGCTAGTCACAATGCTTTTATAAATGATCGGACGGAATAAATGGCCGAGCCTGGGTTCGAACCTACGATATATATATAGTGTGCTTTTTATGGCAAAAGCTTGGAATTACGAATATAGCATGAGAAGGCAGTTCAGAGCAAAATAAGTCATTGCTGCAATCTCACTAACTTTTATTTTCGATTTTATTTCAATGATGGCGAATAAAATATTTGATCCTGCCTTATTTTGCATTTGCAGACTCATATATATGTGTAAATATGTATATGTCAATAACAGTTCATTTTATCCTGTTTAAAGGAAAGCAGATTTTAAAAAAAGCTTATAAGCTTTCATTGCAAAACCGTCAATTCGAGTTAAAAAGTGATATACACATGCAACAAGTAGCCGTGGTAGCAAAAAAGATTAGCAGAAAACCCATGCACTTTGTGATGAAGCTGCTATGAAAGGTTGTCAGCTAATTAGCCATTTGCAAATTTAAAATAATTGTTATTTTTAAAGTTGGCTACCTTATCTGGTTTTCAATTATATTAGTTTACGAATACTGTTCAAAGCGGATCGAAAAAAAAACCAGTATCAAAATCAAGTTATGTTTTATGTTAATTTCATCCTCTTTCTTTGTACAAATGCAAGATGTTCGTCATATCCGGTTTTGAAATGCATTTTCCTCACTTATGCTGGTCAAAGCTGATCGATTATGAACAACTTTTCGAAATCAAATCATGTTTTTGTGTGAACTCAAACATCATTTTCATGAAAAGATTGTATTGGGTTGTTGTTCAGCTGCATGTCCTACGTGAGATGACTTTAGATATATCGGCATGACTGTGTCTGTTAAATGACCATTGTGTGAAGTTTACAACATCATTGTTTTTATTGAGCTCATTTGCTATGTTCTTTTAACAGAGGTCCAGATAATGAGGGATATACAGCTCTTTTTCCGCAATATCTCTTCTATTATCCAAACACATCCTAAGATGTGGGTAATCAAAACATTCGTCTCATTGTGCATTTGGCTCACATAAACATTTTAGAACATGCAAAACGCACATTTTCTAGAGCTCTGGCTTAAGATACTCAGTGTGAGCCAGAATATCCAAAGAAATAAAAGAAGTTAAACAGTTAGGCTACGGTCTATATTCATAGTGATGAATGTTTGGAATATTTGGTTGCTCTATTACTTTAAATGCTTAATGTGGCCATTTTTACCTCAGATACTTCGTGTGAACTTTATTTTCTGAAACAGTAAATTTGGTTATTAAGTTTGATATAGTGCCTTTCTTGGTAATGCAGTTTGGTTAAGCGTGTGTAAACGGTCACCTCGTGCATGCAGCTAATTTGTTTTAAACCGGCAATTATCTGATCCTTCTTTTAATGAAAGCTTGGTAGGCATTTGAAAATACAAAATGTCGGTCAAGAAGGTTAACACTTTATATTTATTTGACATTTATTAAACAGCAAACTTTCTTCAAGAATTCAAATTTGGACTGATATTCCTCTCGGTGTTTCCCTTAGACAATGTGGCTGCATTCCATTTTACTCAAAGTGTTTATACGTCATTAAATACATATGTATCTGTGATGTATCATCCAACTTTCTTGTTTTATTTTAATCTGCAGCGTAATTATAACTTAACCATTTTCTCAGAATAAAGATTCAACTCTTTCCAACCGATGAGTGAACGTTTTGTTCAAACCATTTACTGCTTTTAAGTTTGCCGTTTCGAAAGCATGCAGCAGCACGCTCATATTTAACGTAATATTGCTTGACTAAAGAAGCAAAGTGTGTGGGATGCTGCACGCTTAGTATGTCAACAGTTGAACTTGTGATTTAAAACAATTCTTTTTTTTATTTGGTTTAACTTATAAATTGCTAATGGATAAATACTATAAGCTTTGTAAATGCACTTCTGAAGAAACATACGATGTTTGTCATGCACTCTTATATATTGTTAATTTTACACAAAGTGCTGCCACTACATCACATTCAATTGAAGGATTGACATCATGTACATCAGCTTTGATCCCTGACCATATGCAACTCTAATTAATAAGTGCAGAGCGAATGTAGCCTCTTCTACAATATGTTTTACATCTATGTATGAGTTCAATGTATTCACTTGATAATAACAATCATAACATGCTGTCAACGCTTGA
Source organism: Serripes groenlandicus (assembly GCA_031761405.1). Lineage (NCBI taxonomy): Eukaryota > Metazoa > Mollusca > Bivalvia > Cardiida > Cardiidae > Serripes > Serripes groenlandicus. Next base: position 34,709,942 of record JASEVX010000010.1, read on the forward strand.
ATACTATGTTGTGGCCTCTTCTACCATAGTTGCACTGACAACATTTTCTATATAGATACCAACAATTGTGTCAGTTCACTGTTGAAGTGATCAGTCATGCTATTATATTCCGCCAAGGAACTCCATAACTATGAGGGACGTTTTCGGTGCTGTCCAATATTCTGCGTTGAGTACATCGTCATCATAATCTTCAAGTTTTGTTCGTATAATACAATGTCTCCATTTTGGTGAATAAAATTGATACTAATTCTGATTTCTGACAAGTGCACTATTTTTATTGTCACTAAAAGCAGCCCAGAATTACTAATATTTATGCCGCAAAAGTGTAGGTCACAATATTGACCGACATGATATAGGGATCTTTGAAAACATTTGTCATATCGTCTTCATCTTTCAGTAAAAAGAAATGTAATTGTTTTGTATCTTTTATTTTACAATAGCTTTGTTAGATAATTAATAAAAATGTAATAAAGTGTATCCACACAATAGTTGTCACCTTGAACAGAGGTAGGAATCCGCCGTGGTTGAGTGGTTATCGTCAGGGATTTGGAACCGGGCGTCCCGGGTTCGATCCCCAGTCGCGGCGCTACAGTCATGGTTGAATACCAGTGTGAAAGGTTTGTTTACCCAGAGAACATGAATAATGGAACTGTTGCCGTGGTATAACTGAAATAATGTCAAACGCCAATACATGCATCGAGCATGGTCGAGAAACAAAGATTACTAGAAACTCAAGAACTTATCGCTCTCGACCGACAGTACTAATACCTCACCAAACACAAGTGCCCTGGCACGGGTATTATTATTAGCACAACACTCTGTAATCGATAGATGTTCACAGTCTATCCAAGAAGAAATGTTTTAACTATGATCAGAGTATTACTAAGTAGAATGTGAGCGAAATATAGATGCGATAATTGATCATTACGTTCATGGAAATAGGAACCGGAAATAGAATAATTGACACCGAAAGTCTTTCATTTTTTATCTATCAATAGGTAGTTTGTATATAGAAACTGCGTTTAAATCGTATTCAGAGCATCATTGAAAATGTCAGTCTGCAGACTGTTGGTCGTTGGTCGGTTATGTACATGTCAGACATATGGGAATACAGCTGGGGGTTGGTCATATTAAGCTTGCATCCATGTATAAAATATATTGATAAATCAATCAGGATATATGGACCAAAGTACATGCTTCTATCACACATTTTCTAAAAAAAAATAGTATTCTGCTAGACTCTAGGAATTGAAAAACGAATGGTACTTTTAATTCCTGAGGTAAAACACAATTAAAAAAACAATTAAAGTAACATGTTTTGATGCATTGATCACTCGTAAAGTCACGAAGGTCGAAAAGACAGGCTAGCAAGCTGTTATTAATTCGCGATATATCAGTCAGCAACGACGAGGACACGTTTTGTGTGGTCATGATTTCCGTCCTTTTAGTCATGTGTATTGATCAGTGTCGATCCTTTTAGTGATAGGTCAGTGAATTACTTATACATGTACATGTATGCCCATACTTACTGATTGCTTAAGTTTAACGTAGTCAACACGCGACAGTTAAATATGCAAATACTATATCTTACATCCGAACCTTTAAGCTCATAGATCAAATCATTGCTATTTTGCTTAAGGGTTATTTTCACTCTGTTCTAAAAAAGAAAAGACCATTGGTACACAATTCCTTCTTTGGTAAGTATTTATTAAAAAAACATGATGTTAAAGGAAATGTTCTGTACACAAAGATAGTTTAAGACGGTATAAGACGTTTAACTTTCACTGAAATACTTATCTAAACAACATAACAAATGTATTTGTGCTGTTTTAAAATTATACCAATGTGTCCTCTCTTGTTTCTTTACAGTAAATAAAACGGATGATATATATTCTTACGTAAGAATGTTTTCCGATGCATCAAAGGAAATTGAACAACTTTCATATGATGACAAATCAAAGAAATACGTGAACAAATTCATCTTCTGTAAGTATTCCGACCATTTTAGACATTATAACACGATGACCCAGGTACACTTCCACTAAAACAGGTCAAGGGTAAGATATGCATAATATTGTGAAATTGAAGTTCTTAATTACACGGCGTCCAAGTTATGTTCAGTAATTGGATGCTTTTCTACATAGACCTATAGCCCATTGATTGAATATTCATTGTGGTAATTTATATGTAGTTGTCAGTCGCCAGCCTAATTGGTGACTGGTACCCCGAGTTAACGCCGCACATGATTTTGAAGCATGACTATAAGGAAGCAGATGCAGTTCAGTATATTTAAATTACCTGTACAAACAAACAGGATCTAAATAGTTTGAACCATAAGGCCAAATGTCCCTTTATTTTAAACAAGATGGCCAATATGTGCCTATATTGTTCACCTGGCTACCATAGTCTGTAATACAATGGTATCAGAAGCAAAAAGGGTCAATTTTGACGTAGGGATGAGACGTTAATTAGCATGTGAAGTTTAGTCGTGAAATGACAAGTTTAGTCCTGAAATCATTTTTTTGGTTTACAGTTGCTTAAGATTGGCTGCAACTTTATTGTGTCAATCAAGCTGAAGTTTCTTAATTTTTACCAATCGACGATCTTAAATCGGCTTTGGAAGGAGAAAGGAAAGTCTATTCTCGTTTCAGTTTAGCTGAGGTGTGATAACAAAAACGGGAGTATATAAACAAAATATACAAAGTAATTTTAACAAGTTTAAAGATATTTACTATCAAAATTGAGCATTTATGAAATTTAAAAAAAAATGTTAACTTGTATAGTCAACATACAGCAAGTATACAATGGTCTGAATTAACAAACTGTATTGGGAGGAACGTTTAAAGTTTTTGGAAATACAACATTATTTTTTGAATAGGCAAAAACATCCACCGAAACTTTTTCTCTGAGCTTTGATGAATTGGGTCAGGACCGTAAACCAAACAATTAATAAATAGGAAGTTGGGGGAAAAGTGAACTTTTTTTATATCGGGTCGTCAGGGCCGTAAACCGAACTAGTAAAACAGCGAAGCCTAGGAAGTTGGGGAAAAGTTATTAAGTGACCCAATAAATGTGTCTAAAGTTTTGTAATAAAAGTAGAAGACATACGTATTTTCTAACTTAATGTTTTTTAAATCAGTTAATACAATTTATTGATTAACAAAATTTGTTTTTTTCAAATATGTTACAGAGTTTTTCTTTACAATAATAATGTTGGTTGCTCCCTTATTTATTACGCAACTCCATGGTTCAAAATTAAAACTTATTCAATACTGACACCGCGTTTCCAGGCCGCGTCAATGATATAAAGTGTTTTACATATACGTAGTTAGCCATGCTCAGTCACTCGTTGCAAAATGGTGAACTGTGACGGTACTGCTATATAAATAATGAGCTTGATGCTGTTCCAGGAGAGTGTGCAAAATGCTCGAAGCTAATAATTATTTGATTCTAGACAAGTTAATTCGACTTCATGCTAGAATATTCTAGTTATAAACTTCACTATAAAACAAGGAAATTATGGAAAATATGTTCATAAAAAAGGGCAATCCACCGTGACCGACGGAAAACCGAATTGGCAAACGAGGTTCATATTTATGATTTCTTCGTGATACAATTCGGTTAATGACAAATCAGTCCATTGTTTGACTTTATTAAGATGACATTGTGAAGAAGTATATTCCCAGATACACATCTCTGTCTGTGGCCAGATAGAGTGACTTGAACCATTAGGATTACCTATAAACCTCTTAGGTTAGGCTTGAACTCCATGACAGCGATCAATGTTCATTCTCTGTTAAAGGTGCTGTATTCCAGAAAATAGATATTATATTCAAAGTTTTAAAACTGTTCAAAAGTTGTCATGAAATATTAGAATCATAATTCTGGGATACAATTAAAGTAATAATTTCACTTTCCAGTACCATAAACATCTGAGTATTGAACATCTATACTTCATTTTAACTGGCTAGACATACCCAGTAAGCTAAATTTTGTACATTGTAATGACTTTCAATTGACTGTTTTTCAACATTTACTGCCAAAATAGTTATAAACGACTTATTACTTACTTTGTTTGCATATAAGATATATTTGGAGAACTTTCAACATATTGAAATTACGATCTCCATCTGAAGTTCAGCACCTTTGAGAGGCGAGCCAATAATGAAATTATATATTTGTTTAATTATCACATTTGAATAATCCATGATTTTAAAGTGCGTTTAAACAATTATCACGACGACTGTACATGTATACGTGGCTTGTCAGTTCAAGGCTTGTAAATTGATTTCCGAGACACGAATTTCAAATTGCAATGAACTTAAATTCAATAAGAACATCTCGAAGAAGTCCATAAGGGCAATTCATCGTGGTAGTCACGAGTGCTTCAAAACCCAAGATAACAAATTAAAATCGTCTTGAAAACAACTCAGCTACAGCGGATTCCTGAATGGAATCGCATATAATATTTTGAAATATATGAGTCCTTCCACGAGAAAACAAACATTATGAACTCTGCGTTATATATCGATCCAGATCAAACTGTGCAGTCCGTGCAGGCTAACCCGGGCCGACACATTCCGTCTCAGGGGTATACAGTTATAGAATAATTATTACTGAAACAAAACATTCTCCTAAGGTGAAAAGTGTCTGTCCGGGTTAGCCCGCGTGGCATTCTTAGGCTTTTCCGGTTCGATACTTTACGCAGAGTCCATACTGTTTGTTTTCACGTGAAAAGGACCATATACATTTACCATAACAGGTGATGGCAGTACGACTTATTTAAATCTGAACCACAATTGGCATAAGATGCCAGGGAATGCTGGTTTAGAGGAACCCAAATACGTTATCCTGGATTATATCCACAAGTTTTTACCAAAAGCCAAACTCATAATGGCTGTCAGGGATCCTATGGATAGGTGAGCTGTTTATTAATTATGATGTGGGTATACTGATTTATGTTTGTATACATTTGCGAACAGTCTTAGTTTAGTTTAAACTTATTTATTTCACATCGATTGTGAAAGAAGCACTCAGCTTATATTACTCACGCTCGATGTCTGATACCTGGAGACTTAACCAGTAGCTTTATTTAACCACGCCGTTTGTTTGTAAACATCCCGAATTCAGAACCCGTTCATCATGGGACTCGAGCCCGGGACCTTTCGTACGAGAGGCCGATGCTCTACCCCTGCACCACTTCGCACACACGAACTGTCTTATCTCGATCATCAAGCATACACCCGCAGTTTGATCTAGCTCTTCACTGCTCGCCAATTATTCGCAGAAGTTTTCAAGAACCTTCTCTAAATCGGTATCTATTTGGGTCCATTTTGATATTTAGCATATGTACAGGCATATATACCCACGTGTATTAATAACTTAAAAGTTGGTTTTCCTGGAACAAAGTTGATTTACACTTGACATAAATACGTGAAGATTGACGTGCAATTTAGAACTACTTTCGTCATATATTTTTAAACAAAAATGCAGCTCCATATTTCTTCATACTCACTCCGCTTTACGCAACCACATGGGTTGGTTTTAGTTATTACCATGCCCGTTCGTCCGTATGTCTGTCCGTCCGGTCTATACCTTCCAAATTAAGACATCAAAAATCGTATACTTTTCACAAACGTTACTCATGATCTGAGTCTATGTCAATGGCTCAAGTATAAGATAAACAAATCCTGAAATATACAACCGTGTTTGGGTTTAAGCCACGTCAACTTGAAAAATTGAAGTTTAACCCCATTTTCAAAGGTATTTTCCTTATATCCAAGCATACAGTTTACCTGCGCAACATTCTTAACATGCAATATGCTACCGTCCAACATAGACTAGATGCTAGTCAAATTTACTTGACAATGACCGGATTTGTATTTAGTTATCAAAATAGTCCAAAAACTGTTATTACATGAGAAATAAAGACTTTTTGACCATGTAAGAGTCTACTTTAAACAACTCGGCATTTAATAGACTTTTAAAATCATTACTGACGGAGCTTTCGTGGCTTGATCTAAGCTGTTAAGACAAGTCTAGTTGTGTATAGTTTATCCTTAGATGTATTCTTTTATACTCATTAGTTTCAAGATTGTGTCATTAATTTCATCACGTTGTTATTAGTTTCAACATTGGGTCATTAGTTTCAGCATTGGATCGTTTCAGATTGTATTCCGACTACTACTTCACATTTAAACGAGATGAGGATGTCATAGACAAGGCGAGTCCGCAGCATTTTCATGAGGTTGTTGTGAAAGCAATACAAGATTACCGACTCTGCTTGAACGCTCATCCACTGCGCTTTTGCGTTTACAACTTGCACATGTTTAATTATGATGAACCCTTGTTCAGATTTGGGGTAACTACATATACGTTTATTAATTATTCCAATAACCCCCGTCCAATGTATAGAATTTTTATTTTCTATCCCAGATCGTGTATAAATTACGACCAGTTTTAAGTATTTGGTATGACCCGGCCGGGAATCGAACCCGCGATCTCCCGCACCCGAGGCGGATGATCAACCATTACACCTCCGAGGTGGTTCCTGTTACATGACAAGAGTTTATAATTTAAAAAAAAAAGGGAGATAGATACACATCTGTTGCATGTTTGTTTGGTACATGTTATACTGTAAAATGAAGATAGTATAGTTCATGTAAATGGCATTACGTGTAAGTGTATCACTTATTTCCTTGTCTACTTATGTAGATTCTGAAAAGGGGTACCAATTTGTTCCTTGTCTACTTGTGTATAGTCTGATAAGGCGTACCAATTTGTTCCTTGGTTACTTGTGTAGAGTCTGATAAGGGATATCAATGTGTACATTGTCTACTCGTGTAGAGTCTGATAAGGGATACCAAGGTGTACCTTGTCTACTCGTCTACTGATCAGAACGATAATGTTGGTTTTCTCGTGGACACGCTCATATTAATAAATGTTTATTAATTTTTAATTACTATTCCATTTTTACTAGTTATCCCTAGTATACGGCTTGTACCATGTGTTTATGGAAGAACTATTACGGCTATTTCCAAGGAAACAGATACATCTGGTGAAATCAGCAGAGATTGGTTCACGTGACTCGATGGGACGTTTGTTTGAATTCCTAGAAATGAGTTGAGTAACTTCTTCAAATATAGAAAGATAATGTTCTATGGATTATAAAACAAGGCATTTCATTCCCTGACTGTAGGTGAACTTGCTAACGGGATATGACTTTGAAAAATCGGTGAAAACTGCGTTTAACCCCAAGCTATCAATCATCTAAGGTTGGCTCTATTAGGCAGGGATGACAACATGTTGACACCTCTATGCAAGTCAATGTTATGCTCTGTTGAACACTTTTTTATTATTTTCTGTGTCTTATGTTTAAACCATATTAATATGAATAACTTAAGTAACGCATCACTAATTTGTAAAAAAAAAGTGAAGATCCTGATCAAAATGTTGATAAGCAGCGCAGGTTTATTTGAATCTGGACTGGTCGTAAAATGATCCAACTGAATGATGGATGTTTATTCTCTTCTCTGTTGTTTCAATAGGTCGGGTGTCTGATGATGTATTGGGACATATGACACAAACAAAAGAAATCTCAAATGGACGGCCGAACTATTTCAAGTCCAAAGGACCGATGCTGAATACGACACAAAAGCTACTGTACGAGTTTTACAGACCATTCAACGAAAAGATGGCGGCTCTAACTGGAGACAATGATTTTCTATTCAAAATGGCGGACTTGGAGTGATACTCTCCCGGATACAAACGACTTTTGATGCGTTTGCGGGTTTTATAAAAAACAAATAAATGCTCCCTGACAAATACAGTTTAACTATGTGTTCTTCTATGCAATCATGTAATTGGATTCAAATGTAAACTTCTCGAAAGCATTGATGACTATATCTCAAATGGTTGAAATTAAGACCATACTGGGATACGCGGATTGATCTAGATCTACACTGGTTCAATATTCCACAAACGTTTTCTTTTTTATTTGGTCAAATAATTGAAAATCGAAACTGAAAATGTGTTAAATGTATTGCTCCGTATGTATTTTCCCTTTATACATACTCCATGTACATGTATGTAAGTCTACGAAAATTGAAACCAGATTGTTTACGGCTTTCACGAATGAAACTCGCATCTTAAACAGATTATATATCTTCTATTATAAATGCAGATGTGTGTAGTACATGCAGAATTAAACAAACATATTTCCAGGTCAGCCTCCTGCAAGTACATCACCCGTTAATCCTTTCCCTCATACGACAATTCTGCAGCAGACGACTTTGAACGTATTTTGTCAAAACATAGAAAATCTCCATAATTGAATGGATAACCTATGACAAAAAGTGGAAACATTGTGGCAAAAGGAGAAATTGCACGTTTTGTGTAATTTCTTCTTTTGTCAATATGTTTTCAAAACACCGTCTGTTGCAGAGGCGTCAGAAAGCGTCTATATGAGGGAAAGGGTTAATTAAGAAATGTTTTCATGATCAATCTCTCCATAACGCAATATAGTGCTTATATCACTGTTTAACCGGTATATTGTGAACATAATAGATTTAGCTGTTTTCTACTGTCTAGGATGTTTTCGACAAGTGTTGATTAACATCTACCCGCACATACATCACACATGAGCCAGGTATATACTGTTTGTCCGAAATATACCGAAGGATTCTATTACCTATACACCTAGATGCGGATTAAATTGTATGGAATTGCAAGCTGGTCTGTTTCTTTAATGTTTCATGAAGGTTTGTTTTCGTTAAGCAACGCTCAGTTATACATCTATTATTGAATAATAATGACACAAAACAATGTGTTTATCCGCAATTTCAATCGATTCACACGGTTTTATTTCATAGACTTTTGTTTTTCTTTGACTATAAGTTCAAAACCTTATTGAGGGCTTTATATCATTCAATTTACTTTTCACAGATGCAGATAAAAAAAAATCATACAGTCTTGTATAACATCATAGCAGCGTTAAAATAAATTCAGTAGGTATTTTAATTGAAAGTTGATGGCAATGAATAGGTATACACACAAATTTCACATATTCAAAACCAAAAATAAAAAAATGGAAATGAGTATGTGTCAATGGTAAATATTATAAGTCAACCTCAAAAACATATTTTCAACTCATAAGCATAACTGGATCATTGAAAGGGGGAATATTCACAAATCACGAACAATTAAGGTTAAAATAAATATTGATATATACATATATCTGTTTAATAATCTTACACGCTCGTGTTTGTTGGATGTTTGAATTTATAATAAATTCTTCCAATAAATGGGGCAGATTAACCGGCTTGTAACTTCATTTCATCCCTCGATGAACATGATGTTTATACACAAATTCAAACTCTGTGTAAACATGTAATTTTACTTCAGCGTCACTCACACACAAATGACGTCAAACTTTGAGTGATGATTACCTCATTTCTTATGCTATGTCACTATCACCGGTTTTCTCATGGAGCGGCCCATATATATGTTACCTTTCTCAAAATACGACAAATTTGTAACTTTTCCCAAATACGTCAAATGTGTTAACTTTTCCCAAATACGTAAATGTTGTTAACTTTTCCAAAATGCAACACAACTGTAACCTTTTCCACAATACGACATGTCTGTAAGATTTTCCACAATACAACATATCTTAAACCCTTCACTAAATACCACCAACATTTATCCTTACTTAAATATAATTGATATAGGAAAATTTAGAAAGATGCATGGCTTCTTTTAGATTTTCCTGTCATTATTTGATGAAAGAAAAAGGAAGGTACTGCATGCTTCTTATAGAAGATAGAATTTGTGCATACTGTGAAAATGATATTGAAAATGAATGTCAGTTCATGCTGAAATGTTTCTGTACAATGGAATTCGTGTAAAATATATATATACAGCGTATGTTACTAATGCAAGCTATGAGAAGTTTTGTAACCTTATGGCTCATAGTACTGTTTTCCGAAACCTCGCTATGTATTTATACTATGCGTTTGAGATAAGAGTTGAGTTTCTGAAAGTCACTGTTTAGTTTGTGTTGTTGTTGTTTTTGTCTTTGTTGTTGTGCTTTTCTTCAAATGTGTATGAACAAATACTAACATCGTTGAGAAAAAAACATGACTTCTTTTTCTAATATTGCTATTTGAACGTGTTGTTTAATTGTGTGGTATAACCTGTTATTGCATTACATTGATATTTGATTGTATATAAGCATTTTTAACATATTGTGTATAGGCCGGAGGCCTGTTTATATTATACAACTTTAGTTACCGCTATTGTTACCGTAACCTTTCCAAAACTACGACAAATCTTTAACCTTGCCCAAACTACGACAAATCAGTAACCGTTACCAATATACGACAAATATGAAACCTTCCCAAATACGAGAAATCTGCAATCCTTACAAAAAAACGACAACTCTTTTAACCTTTCCCAACATACGACTAATATGTAAACTTTTCTAAAAGACGAGAAATCTATAACTTTTCAAAAGATACGGCAAACCTAGAACCCTCTCCAAATACGAGAATTCTGGAACATTTTTCAAAATTACTACAAACCTGTAACCTTTCCCAAATACGAAAAATATGCAAACTTTCGACTTTCGAAAGAAAACCGATAAATATATATCTTTCCCAAATAGGAGAAATCATTAATATATCACAAATATGTCAAATCGGCAACCTTTGACTTTACGTTACTTCTATCAATTTACAGTTGCGTTACCTGTATCAATTTACCGTTACCTTACCTGTATTAATTTACCGTTACGCTACCTGTATCAATATACCGTTGCGTTAACTGTATCAGTTTACCCTTACGATACCTCAATCAACTGACCCTTACTTTACCTGTATTACTTACCGTGACGATACCTGTATCAATTCACATTACGTTACCTGTGGTATTCAATGATACACTACTTACTTCTTGATTATATCATTACGAATAGTCATATATCATTGAACATGAGGCTAGGGTTGTTCTTAAATATTCTACAACAATGGAGCATATCTTTGCCATGTATGTTTGTCTGTCTGTCCCGTTATCAATGTGCATTAGTTTTGAACCGTTAGAACGTTCATATAAGGCGTATGAACACCTGTTCATCCAACAATGTCAATGTTATGATATTTGATCTTCTTTTGTTGATGCACAAGGACATTTGGTTATTTCACAAACGCATCTATATATTTGTTATTGTTCTACTTTAAATAACTGTTCGGAAATTTAAATGGTTAGAATGTTGGCCCCGAGATCGTCTGTGTCAATATGAACTTATCAGCAGAATTAGTAATTTACAAATGAAAGGTCGTGATTTCTCTAAAAGAAGAAGCATTGAGTGAAACGATACGAATAAGTAAAACATTAACAATGTTATTCAAATGTATAAATTGTTCATGTTATTTCATGAGTATAATTATTTATTTATACTTATATGAGTATACATGGCTTAAGGAGGCCTTATAGTAATAAATTAAGGAATTGAATTGAACTGAATTAAAATATAGTTGAAATCGGTGTAAAAAACTATTTAATCAAACAAATTATATTTTCTTTTATATAGATTTGCAATTTCGATTGCGTAGAGGTTTTTAAAGTCGTTTTCTACATATTTGTTATATTAGGGAAAGGGACGATGTTCACAGGAATGATGACCATAGTCTTAAAATACCCAATGTTTACGTTTTGAAACACTTCTTCAAACAGTCAAACATTCATTCAATGATATAAACTACAGGACATGTGGTCTTAATACTTATAAGAATGGGGGAAACATTGTTATATTCATTTCATACCATCGTCTGTGATAAATAGAACTTCTTTGTGGACCAGTAGTACTGGAAACATACCCAGAAAACGCCGTGATTTAACTGCACAATTATTGAAAGCGGTGTAAATCACAAAACACTCAATCCTTGCTTCGCTGACAAAACTAGGTGAGTAGGTTGCGAGACGTATTACTTTCGTGGGTTTATAACAATACCTGTTATCCCAAATGAGCTTTTGATATATACATGTATACCTGGCGCCCCAAAGAATAGTGGTGCTCTGCGAAAACATGCCTTAGCGCATCTGCGAGCAGTGTATAGCCAGATAGATATGCGTATTTGTGCAGCTTGATCAGGATGTTTACTATTCGCCAATTAACCATTTAAAGTTTCAAGAAACTTCGGAGCAGTATCCACTTGCTATCTTGAGCATGGATGCACGAGCATGTGATTGTTTTACAGTAGTAATAATTGCGCAAAAATTGGTTTTCCTGGAACGCTAAGCATTAATGAATGACGCACTAGTGGATAAGAAGCGTTTTAGAGCATGATTATGTCCTTAACTAAGACATATACGTCTTCCTGGTCGTACAGTGTATTACTTAAAGTCAAGTGATATATAAACATTCCATACTATCAAAGTTTAACACGGATCGTCATACTGCCGATGGAAAATCTGTTTTATTATAATTGTTAAACATTTACTAAGAAAAATTAAGACTGTGTCTCCTACCACATACGTGTCACTTAGGAGATTGCTCCTACTATGTATTTATAATATAACGTATATTATCTCTATCGACGCGTTTTTAATGAGGGATAATTCGATTAATGCCGAAGGTTTGTTGATTAAAGCATCAGGGTGTTGTATTGGTTTGGTATACCCACGAAGTTAGTAGATCAGTTAATAGTATAGATTATTAATGTTTATTTTTTTATTTTATTGATTTATATTGTTTATTTTTTATTTTATTTTTTTCTCTTGTTTGTTTATTTATTTTTCGCTCAATATAATTGACATCTATATACTCTCTGCATTATTCAGATTTGAACTCATACTGTACAAATCTCCAGGGCAACATATTTTGGAAAAGTTCGTATAAGCTCCCTGCTTAAAATAAAGGGCAAAAACAGTGCATTTCTGCACCAATATGCCCGTTAATAAATTTATGAGAGTTGAAAATGAAAGTTACATAATTCATGGTTTGTCTTTGGTTAACTGATTGTTCGTGGTTTATGTTAATTATTTGAATTATAAATAATGAGATGATTAAATGGTAAATTTGTTAATAAAATCTCCCAACTTTCCATCTATTACAGTCAGTATGCGCTGTTTCCATATAATTGTACAATGTACGACAATTCTTTGTTTATCCACCATATTCACAAAGCATATTGACATAAGAGTAACGATCGTATTACCATTTCTCTGTCTATATCTTTTTTAACACTGTTTTGTCTTTGTTTTATATCGCCCGGGATTGTTGCAATGTTTTGCTTTCATTTGGAATGTCCGCATGTGACGAGAAAACCCCAAATATGTGGAATATAAATAACTGTACATAGCAACAACAGGAGATATCGACGGTAGAGTGACTTATGCAACGAGAGTTAACGATAAGTGATTGCGTTTAAAGATATTTTCCGATGTGTATTTGATTTCTAATATCCATCTTGTCATGTTGGTACTTGTAATATACTAGTCAGATAAATGTATATAAATGGTCAACGAAACACACCAGCCACCGATGTAAAGCGTTTATTTATATTTACAGCGATTCTACAACCAAATATGTCTTTGAACTACAATACTTAGTAACGGTATATAGAAATAGTGTCATTCTTAGCGGATCTTAGTGCAATATCAATGTGTGCAATATTAGCATACAAATACTGTAACTGTTTTATATGTAAAATAAACCAATACCAAAGTATACAATAATCATATAGTGAGTCGGGATTGCGTTCTTCGTAAGTGAGAATGCAGTCAATAATGTGCTGCAGTCAAATTGTCTAAGAAAATGAATTAATTTGATTTGCCATTTTCTATTCAGTGCTAAATACTTATTTAGAAACATGATCGCTTCGAGACGCAATCTACTTTTGAAAGTGTTACCTAGAGACCTAGGCTATAGCACTTTACACATTTGAACAGCTGACACGTAGTGCACAACAAAGTTCATGCACCTGTTACTGAATGTGAATAATCAATATGTACATATAGATGAGAATATACGACAAGGGAACGCTTTACAAATATGATGACGTTAAAGAAGACAATACTGTTTTTAGCAACATTGTTCTGTGTTTATATCATGAATTTTTGTTATGTTAAATTCGAATCTATGAAACGTGACAGTAACCTGAATCGAATGGTACAAATTCTGCCACAAAATGAGGGGACTGCACAAGGAACAGTTTCCAATTTAAATGTTACAAATTCTGAGGAAATGTTAAGCTACAGAAACATGGAGTCTAATGCAGTGGTATGTATATGAATCATTCAATTATTTTATATCATTAATACTATTTAATAATCGAATTTTCAACCCCTTGGTCTTTATCAAGATTTGAAACAGAAACAACGGAAACTCAAGTGCAGTCCATTCCTGATTCGAAGAGATCATATAATGTTTCCGAGATCTGGCTTTAAGACATATATATGTGTTATGGTAAATTAAAATCTATGAAATCTGACAATAACCTGAATCAATTGATAAGAATTATTCCACAAAATGAGGGGACTGCAAAAGTAACAGTTTCTAACTTACATGTTACACATTTTGATGGAATGTTAAACTACAAAGACATGGAGTCTAATGCAGTGGTATGTAAGGGATGGGACTTAAAGATGTGGTAAGCGAAGGGAATATGGGGCATCATTTTCATGCCCCATACTGCCCTCCATGGCAATGGACCTAAAGAAGGCTTACAGGGAGGGTAGTATGGGGCATTAATATGATGCCACATATTCCCCTGCAGGGAAGTGTGTTACCCCTCAATGTAGGGCAACATAAGGCATTGTTATAAAATGTCATCATGCAGAGTTATCGTTCTTGCATTTTGCATTTCAGAAAAGTGCGATAACCACCTTTCCCTCCTCTAGGGAGGGGAACATGGGGCTTTTTCCGAATTCCCAATGTCGCCCTCCCTGTAAATGGGACTTAAAGAGGGGAAAGGGAAGGGAATATTGGGCATTCACGAATGCCCCATACTGCCCCTCCCTGGCAATGGACTTAAAGCTTCCAGGGAGGTCAGTATGTGGCATGACAATTATGCCCCATATTCCCTTCAGAAAAGTGTGTTACCCATCAGGGGAGGGTGGTATGGGGCATTTTAGAAATAATCATGCATCGTGAACGTTCTTTCCCCTTTGCAGGGAAGGATTTGAAAAGTTGAACTTTCTAATTTGTTTGGCTGGCCATGAATCTTGAAATTGTCTATGTTTATGGAATGGCCACCTCCTCCCTGGATAATGGCCTACCAAGATGAAGTGTGATTTATATCACACAAAATATGTTTCAACAGTCCAAGTCGTGTCGAACCATTAGTTTGAATTCAAAATGCATGATCTTGTTTCAAAATGAACGTTAAAAGAATGAAATAATGACATTGCCAAATCAAATGCAAGCACCTAATTGTATATGGGCCTGCCAAGATGCTACATCTAAAGAGACTGTTCATGGGGGAAAACACGCTTGAAACAATGGAACTGTGTTCCGGCGTGAAACTCTACCCCGACCCTTTCCCATTATTCAATAAACATACAGCAGACGATTTTTCAAATTAAAAAAAAAAAAAAAAAGAAAATGGGGTGAATGTTAGTACATGTATATTAATTAAACTATTAAATTGGGTTTAGGGGGGGGGGGGGGGGGGGATATGCATGAAACATCAACTCCGACCCTTTCCCATTATGTAACAAACAACCCCAATCCTTTTCCATTATGTAACAAACAACCCTGACCCTTTTCCATTATGTAACAAACAACCCCGACCCTTTTCCATTATGTAACAAACAACCCCGACCCTTTTCCATTATGTAACAAACAACCCCGATCCTTTTCCATTATGTAACAAACATGTGGTAGTAAGCACCCTAAAAAAAGACAAACATTGGCGAAAATGAAGTAAAAAATAAGGAAAATGGCACTGATTTCGGAAAAATAAAAAATGAGCAAAAACTGTGGGGATTCAAAATTACATGCTGCTTTTATACTGTTAAGGCGGATTGAACTATTTTTTCTCATAATTAAGCTTGACAAATGAAATGCACTAAACGGGGAATAGTAACAAACCAGGAAAACTTTGAAAATACATCAATGAAAAAAAGTAAATACTTTTTGTCGCCATTTTGTTTAGCTAAATGTTGCATGTCTGCTAAATCAGCTTGCCACTGTTGATAAATACCATCCACAATAGTTGCACGTCTTTTGAAACGTCTACGTATAGGTTTGTTTAAAGTACATGTTGTTTCTCCTTGCAACCATCACCTTAATTTCTGATATTTTAACCCCTTCAAAACGTACTTTGCAGCATGATACAGTTGTTAAATACCAGAATAGGCTACTGAACTATTTATGTTTTCTCAAAACGAAATCAAGTTTCTGTAACCAGATTCACTTTCAGTGACTTCGTCATCATCTATGTTTTGTTTTTGCATCCATTTACATCTTGCTTGATTATCAATATGTTGTTGTGGAACGTTGCTTTCATGCAGAGCCTTTGAAAAAGTTTCCCAGCCTCTTGGTTCAATTCCTTTTTTAAGTCTTAATGAATCTTTCATTAAATCAACGATATTTTGACCCGTGAAGTATTTTACCTTTGTATGAAACAACACCCTGAGTGTCTGTAACTTTAACAAAGGTTCAACATACCATTGCGCCTTTTCTGTTTCTGATATAACTGACATTTTTCCAATATACCCGACATCTTATTCTGTAGATGTACTGCATCTGCAATTTGTGGGTTTGGCGGTAATTGAGGTCTTTGTTTTTGACGTTTCATGTCCTCTAAAATTTGATAGGGTACAATAACCATTTTCCTGACTGACAGTATTTACAGGGACTTCAACGCACCACCAATGCCTCGTATATCAGTTTTTCCTAACAATGGTAATAAGGCTCCTGCAAGCAATGGTAGAAATCCTCCTTTTTGATTCAGGATATGTTCTACTTCTGAATGGCATTCGATTTTGATGCAAGCTGTCTGAGTTGTTGATGGCTTGGATGCAACTTAGTCTTCTGATGGTCAAATGAACATTGTTCATTTAAAACGTTGTGACAGCATATCGAAACACAATCAATGACAGGACGATTAGCTGTATTACACTAGCCTTTCCTCACGTTGTGTAGTGACTGTATCATAGCCATCACCTTTGATCCGTGTTTGTTTCGTGACGAGTAGTGATTTCTGCTTACCCATGTTGACACTATCTCTGTCTCAAGTGGAATGATATAATTCTTTACATTGCAATACTTTGAAAGCAAAGTGTGAATACAAAGCACCTACTGCTGCTGTTGCTGCTGTTGTAAGTGGTACTGTCGTCAGTTGTGAACATGGTGTAATATCGTCAAGACTGTAGCACGAGTTACTGTGTACGGTGATGAACCAAGTCTACATGATTGAAAGTTTACTTGGTATCACTTATTTATTGTCTTAAGTCTTTTTCGACTTTGGATGTTTGTTCTTTGAATCTTTTTTCTTAGTTTTGGTTATTTATTTACTTTTATATTTTCTTCTCATTGTAATAAATCTTTCGTCGATGACAAAATGATAATTTCCTTTTTGAGTTGGTCTTATCCTTTGTTTTTCAGCATAAAATGTGCAAGCTGTTTTTTCTCCGTCCCAGCGTAACAAACTTCTGAGTATAGCTCTACCAAGAAACCCTCCTCCACCAGGCCAATTAAACTTGTTTATATTATCTTTATGTTTTGTCATGTATGTAACAGTCTGTTTTGGTAATTTGATTTTATGATCAAGAATGTTTTGAGCAGCCAAATTAAACTATTTCAATATTTCTTTTAATCCTGTTGCTTTTTTGCACATATACTGAGAGTCGACGATTTCAGATCGTCGTATCTAATCGCCTTATCATCGTCATCCATATCCGAAAGAATTTTAAGAAAATTTGTATTAGTGCTGCATAATCAGATCTTGATTGCCGGTGCAAGTTGCTATCTTTGTCATGCCTTACATCCGGGGAAATCGACTTTCTGTGTGCGATCCAATGATGCAACTTAGTGTGATTATTACTATTGCACAATTGTTCCATTATATTTGACTTCCTGTTTGCCATGCAATGATGCAACTCAGTACTATCTCTATTACGCAGTTGGTCCCCTGGGAGCCGTTTTATCGAAGGTCCTAAGACTGGTCTTAGTTAGGACCATATTGATAAAACGGGGCCCTGGATGGCATGACTGTTCATCCTTCACTCCTGGGATTCGCAGATTATAGATATGTTCCCTTCTCCGCATGGGTGTTTAAGATACATGGTGCACATATATTTCCTACGAAATATTTTACAAAATGTCATGCAGAGTTATCGTTCTTGCATTTTTGAAGGATTTGAAAAGTTGAACTTTCTAATTTGTTTGGCTGGCCCTGAAAATGGCCTTTTTTGTTGTAGGTGGTCTACTTATAATTATTTCTTTCTTTCACCAACCAACATGAATCTTGAAATTGTCTATGTTTATGGAATGGGCACCTCCTCCCTGGATATTGGCCTACCAAGATGAAATGTCATTTATATCACACAAAATACGTTTCAACAGTCCAAGTCGTGTCGAACCATTAGTTTGAATTCAAAATGCATGATCTTGTTTCAAAATTAACGTAAAAAGAATGAAATAATGACATTGCCAAATCAAATGCAAGCACCTAATTTTATATGTGCCTGCCAAGATGCTACATCTAAAGATCATGTATATTTGGTGATTGAATTTATTCTCGTACTCAAAAGGAATTGATACTGAGAACGGATATCTTCAGCAGATGGTACACACACAAAAGATCGTGGTCCTATTGTTTATTCACCACTATAAATCACTAAAGATTAGAAGATTGACATTCATTTATCATTGTCTGGTCTTTGTGTGTGACTATGGATATTCCATCCACTTCCAAAGCGGTCAATCATGCCTTGCAAGACCTAAGTCATGAAACCAACAAACATGCCAGAAAAGCTTTACTCAAAGCAGGATTAAAAGAAATATTGAAATAGTTTAATTTGGCTGCTAAAAACATTCTTGATCATAAAATCAAATTAGCAAAACAGACTGTTACATATATGACAAAACATAAAGATGATATAAACAAGTTTGATTGGCCTGGTGGAGGAGGGTTTCTTGGTGGAGCTATAATCAGAAGTTTGTTACGCTGGGACGGAGAAAAGACAGCTTGCAAATTTGATGCTGACAAACAAAGGATAAGGCCAACTAAAATAGGAAATAATCGTTTTCTCATCGACGAAAGATTTATTACAATGAGAAGAAAATATAAAAGTAAAAAAATAACCAAAACCAAGAAAAAAAGATTCAAAGAACAAACATCCAAAGTCGAAAAAGACTTAAGACAATAAATAAGTGATACCAAGCAAACAAGTAAAGTTTCAATCATGTAGACTTGGTTCATCAACGTACACTGTAACTCGTGCTACAGTCTTGTACGATATTACACCATTTTCACCACTGACGACAGTACCACTTACAACAGCAGCAACAGCTGCATTAGGTGCTTTGTATTCACACTTTGCTTTCAAAGTATTGCAATGTGAAGAATTATATAATTCCACTTGATAGAGAGATAGTGTCAACATGGGTAAACAGAAATCACTAATCGTTACAAAACACGGATCAAAGGTGATGGCTATGATACAGTCACAACACAACGTGAGGAAAGGCTAGTGAAATACAGCTAATCGTCCTGTCATTGATTGTGTTTCGGAATGCTTTCACAACGTTTTAAAAGACAATGTTCATTTGACTATCAGGAAACTAAGTTGCATCCAAGCCATCAACAACTCAGACAGTTTGCATCAAAATCGAATGCCATTCAGAAGAAGAACATATCCTGAATCAAAAAGGAGGATTTCTACCATTGCTTGCAGGAGCCTTATTAACATTGTTAGGAAAAACTGATATCGGAGGCATTGGTAGTGCGTTGAAGTCCCTGTAAAAACAACGTCAGTCAGGAAAATGGTTATTGTACCCTATCAAATCTTAGAGGACATGAAACGTCAAAAACAAAGACCTCAATTACCGCCAAACCCACAAATTGCAGATGCAGTACATCTACAGAATAAGATGTCGGGTATATTGGAAAAATGTCAGTTATATCAGAAACAGAAAAGGCGCAATGGTATGTTGAACCTTTGTTCAAGTTACAGATTTCATACAAAGGTAAAAGACTTCACGGTTCAAAATATCGTTGATTTAATAAAAGATTCATTAAGACTTAGAAAAGGAATTGAACCAAGAGGCTGGGAAACATTTTCAAAGGCTCTGCATGAAAGCAACGTTCCACAAAATATTGGTAATCAAGCAAGATGTAAATGGATGCAAAAACAAAACATAGATGATGACGAAGTCACTGAAAGTGAATCTGATTACAGAAACTTGATTTCGTTTTGAGGAAACATAAATAGTTCAGACGCCTATTCTGGTATTAAACAACTGTATCATGCTGCAAAGTACGTTATGAAGGGCTTAACATATCAGACAGTAAGGGGATGGTTGCAAGGAGAAACAACATGTACTTTAAACAAACCTATACGTAGACGTTTCAAAAGACGTGCAGCTATTGTGGATGGTATTTGTCAACAGTGGCAAGCTGATTTAGCAGACATGCAACATTTAGCTAAACAAAATGGCGACAAAAAGTATTTACTTTTTTTCATTGATGTATTTTCAAAGTTTTCCTGGTTTGTTCCTATTCCACGTTTAGTGCATTTCATTTGTCAAGCTTAATTATGAGAAAAAGTAGGTCAATCCGCCCTAACAGTATCAAAGCAGCATGTCATTTTGAATCCCCGAAGTTTTTGTTCATTTTTTTTTTTTCCGAAATCCGTGCAATTTTCCTTATTGTTCACTTCCTTTTCGCCAATGTTTGTCTTTTTTTAGGGTGCTTACTACCACATCCGCGCCCTCAAATGTTTATGTTTGGTAGTGTTTTTTTCTACCAAAATAATGTTTAGTCAAGAAATTGTTTCATGTTAATTCATGTCAAAATAATGTATTCCGTCAGAACTATGTTTTTTTCTTCATTGTTATGAGAATTATGGCACTAAAAATGTGTTCTCCCTTTGCCCATGCATATGGGTTAAAGGGTAAAACAAGTACCTGTACGACGGAACCTGTGGTTGGCTGAACGCTAAGTTTGGTCATCTTGTCCTTCCCGTAGATTCATGCGAGAAAGTCAAGCTTGACGCGAATGGCGGATTGAAATTCGGCCAATTAGGGGTGCCATTGTGAAAGACTGTTCGGCAGTGCTTTTTTTGCACTCTATTATTTAACTTTCGTGTTATCAATTGTTTTCTAAAAACGTTTTACTCACAATCACTTATATACCCACACACAACAATATAAACAGAAGAAGGGACATGTAAAAATGAAAATCAACATTGATTCACGCAGAGTACTCACGAATATTGCAGTTGATATAACAAATATTCGGTATCGAATCTACAATATTTATCACCAACTCAACGACGAACAACCCAGAGAGGACGTAACGCTTCAACAACAGCAACCAGACGTGGTTTATTTAGGCCTAGACAAGAAGAGAAGAGTTCTTTCGGTTGGGGGTAAATTTACAATGACAGAATGCAAAAAAATGGCACTTTTCAGGACCAACCAAATGTGACATTCATAAAAGCGAACACAGAGAACAGCCTTTCTTTCCCTGTTCATAATTTAAAGGTATTAACTACCCGAAATTCCCCCAAAGGAATGAGCATTCCTTAAAACCAACTGTACAGGCATGTGTTTGTAAGCAAACGTAATTTTCGTCATTTGATTGTGTGCAAGATTGCTATATAGATGCATTTTTTTTATTCGACGGTCTACTGGTCGCTGTTTTGACCTCTAAGTCTTTCCCCAAGAAACTATCAGCGTTCATTTTCTTTCAGTCTTCGCTAAAACACATTCTCGATCGGAAATTTTGAATGAGTGTACAATGTAACTGTTTTATTATTCATCAACATTTGTACACGAAATATTAAATATTTGCCATTGAATCAGATTGTATCATGATAATAAGGTCAGATAAGCAGATTTATGAAGAACTGTGTAAAACCATGCATCAACTTAAAGCTAAAGTCACACCGAAGCAGGAGCCAACACGGAGCACCCCGGAATAACATGGAACAGCCCGGATCAATAGATATCTTTATCCGGTGTAATCCTTGGTGAAATTGAGTCGACCGTCTCTCGGCGGTCGCAAAACGTCGTCACCCCAGACGAGCCCGGACCCAACACGGTACCACAACGGATGAACACGGAGCCAAAACAGATTACCCCGGTACCACTACCGCAGCGCCACGGACCGTCCTGGAATGACCCGGATCATACCGAACCCAACACGGTGTCAACACGGATGACACCGTACCATCCCAGATCAGCTACGGACTGTCCCGAACCCAACACGGGCCTCCGCGGAAATGCCAAAAATCAGTCCGGGACGCTCCGGGACAGTCCGGGACGCTCCGGGACAGTCCGGGAGGTCGGGGGGACTGGGGCTTAAACAACAATTGCACGGGAAGATGGTGGGTTAGTACCAATTCTTTAAAGCACATGGTCAATTTGGAATATTCAACAATACCCACATCCAAAATACAATTGAACAACGTGGAATAGCCGTTGGACATGCCAAGGCCGGTGTCAACCAATCTGAGGTTAGCTTAAAAAAATCCCAAATTTTAATTATCCAAACATATGGTTAAATAAATATAGGCTACGAACCTAATGATTTAAGTTCTGCTGGCGAATAGCCTTGAGCGATTTGGAACTTATTGGCATTGGGATTATTTTACCTTTGATACGATAACGTTTTGGAAGTTTTTGGGTCGGAACTGTTTCGCACAGAATCATGGCCAGATTTCTATCAATAGGTTGCGTTGAACCGGAATCATTCACATCTCCATACGTTCTTAGTAAGTGTATGGCGGGTTCCGCTTAATACCTCTTGCTTTTTTGCACATATACTGAGAGTCGACGATTTCAGATCGTCGTATCTAATCGCCTTATCATCGTCATCAATATCAGAAAGCATTTTAAGAAAATGTGTATTAGTGCTGCATAATCAGATCTTGATTGCCGTTGCAAGGTGCTATCTTTGTCATGCCTTACATCCGGGGAAATCGACTTTCTGTGTGCGATCCAATGATGCAACTTAGTGTGATTATTACTATTGCACAGTTGTTCCATTATATTTGACTTCCTGTTTGCCATGCAATGATGCAACTCAGTACTATCTCTATTACGCAGTTGGTCCCCTGGGAGCCGTTTTATCAAAGGTCCCAAGGCTGGTCTTAGTTAGGACCATATTGATAAAACGTGGCCCTAGATTTCATGACTGTTACCACAGGGAAGACTGGGCATGCCCGACTGTGCAGCCTCTATAAATAAAGTCTTTATTATTATTACTGTTCATCGTTCACTCCTGCGATTCGCAGATTATGGATATGTTCCCTTCTCCGCATGGGTGTTTAAGATACATAGTGCACATATATTTCCTACGAGTCAGGCATCCAATTCACTTAAAAAATATTATTAATTAAATTAAGTAAAGTGTATTTATTCATTAATTCTCATTCATATACTAATTGATTTAAGGGCATCATCAAAATATAATGAAGATTATTATTTTAATAATCTCATACTAGCAAATCACTTCTCTATTTGGTAAAGCTTCATCGATTCATATACTGACATGACAGGTCGATAAATATTACATTGAATACAAAGTCAACGTTCAGTATGTACCCACTCAATCAACATAAGCTAACTATAGGGACTACGCAGATAGTTTTATGAATAAGCGTGAGCAAATAATTACGGGCGAGTTGTATAGGGCGAGTTTAATTTTGGGGAAGCTATCTTCGTGGCGAGTTGTCGAGTTGTTCATTTCATATTAAAGGTACCATGGACGTATGATGATCGCTTCAAGAACCCTTGTTGGTATGAGAAAGATGGTCTAAAGTGTCTACCCTACTACTTTATCATCGGAGTGAAAAAATGTGGAACTACAGCCTTATATGCCTATCTGATGAAACACCCCGAATCGATACGTCTTTTTAAAAAGGAGATGTATTTCTTTGCCGGAAACAGAAATAGTAAGTTTATTCAAGACCTGCTTTTACATGCTTTGCATATATATAGACAATACTGGAAGAAAATACAAGGTACATCGGTATTTTAGATTATAAAATTTACAATATATACGATGAATAATTGATTAATTGGAGTTTAGTGCCGTTTGCGATGTAATTTGAGATAGATCATGACCAGTCCACCGATGATGGCGTTTCCGCTGTTTGGAAGAGTGGGTAATACCAGTCGTTGCTACAACATTCTTCCCAGGTAATTGGCTGTTTTTCCAAATAGACCATTTAGCTCTCTGTTTAATGGCTAATGCACTAGTCACAATGCTTTTTATTAATCACCGGACGGAATAAATGAGCGAGCCTGTGTTCGAACCTACGATAAATATATAGTGTGCCGTGTATGACAAAAGCTCGGGATTATTATTTTCGGTTTTATTTCAAAGATGGCGGATAGCATATTTGATACAGTCTAATTTTGCTTTTGCAGATTTTATTAGCCTCATATATATACATTTATGTGTCAATAACAGTTCTTCGTATCCTGTTTAAAGGAAAGCAGATTTTAAAAACAAAAACCTCATTGTCTTTCATTGCAAAACCGTCACTTCGTCACTTCGAGTTAAAAGGTGATAAAGATATACTATAAGAGCCGTGGTAGCTAATAAGATTAGCAGAAAACCCATGCACTTTGTGATGCACCTGCTATGAATGGTTGTCAGCTAATTAGCCATTTGAAAATTGAAAATGATGATCATTATTCATGTTGGCTATCATATCTGGTTTTCAATTATATTGACAAAGTGTCAACTCTTTCCAATCGGTGGGTGAACGGTTTTTTCAAACTGTTTACCGCATTTTAGTTTGCCGTTTCGACTTCACTCTCATATTTACGTAATATTGCTTGAGCAAAGAAGCAAAGTGTGTGGGATGCTGCATGCTTAGTATTTTCAAACATTGGTGATTAGGGTGGTGAAAGAGTATTGTATGATAGCTGTTCTCCAACTCCAACCCAATCGATGTCAACAGTTGAACTTTGATTACAAACCTTTCTCTTATTATTTTGCTTTAAATTACAAATTGCTAATAGATAATTACTCTTTGTAAATGCACCTCGGAAGAACATACGACGTTTGTATCTTGTTCCACTCTTATATCTTGTTTTATTTTACACAAAGTGCTGCCACAATATCAAGTTCAATTGAATGATTGACATCATGTATCTCAGCTTTGAACCCTAACCACATGCAAGTCATATCGAATGTAGTCTCTGTTGCAGCATGTATACATCTATGTATGAACATCAATGTATTCAATTCTTGATAATAACAATCATAACATGCTGTCAACGCTGGAATACTATGTTGTGACCTCTTCTACCCTAGTTACAATGACAATGTTTTCTATATAGATACCAACAATTGTGTCAGTCATATGTTGAAGTGATCAGTCATGCTATCATTTTCCGTCAAGGGACTCCATAACTTTGAGGGAAGATTTCGGTGCTGTACAATATTCTGTGTTGAGTAGAATGTCATCATGAACTTAAAGTTAAAGTTTCTCTAGGAGAATACAATGTCTCCATCTGGTGAATACAATTGATACTAATTCTGACTATTTATGACGCAAAAAAGTACGTCACAATATCGACCGACATGATAAAACTTCTGTTTTGATTCAAGTGAAGATGTATTCGATTTATGTTCAAAGAAATATTATTGTTTTGTCTCTTTTGTTTTACAAAAGCTTTGTTAGATAATGGTTAAACATGTAATAAAGTGTATCCACACAATGGTTATTATCTTAAAGGTAGGTATCCGCCGTGGCCGACTGATCATCGTTAAAAATGTAATAAAGTGTATCACCACGATGGTTATTATCTTAAAGGTAGGTATTCGCCGTGGCCGAGTGATTATCGTCAGGGAATTGGAACCGGGTGTTCCGGGTTCGATACCCAGGCGCGGTGCGACGGTCATGGTGGAGTGCCTTTGTACAAGGCACAATTTGTTTAGCCTAGTACTGGTTTGTTTACCCAGGCGCGGTGCGACGATCATTGTGGAGTGCCTTTGTGCAAGGCACAATTTGTTAAGCCTAGTATTGGTTTGTTTACCCAGGCGCGGTGCGACGGTCATGGTGAAGTGCCTTTGTGCAAGGCACATTTTGTTTAGCCTAGTACTGGTTTGTTTACCCAGGGATCATGTATAATTGAACTGTCGCCGTGATATAGCTGAAATAATGTCAATCGCCAATACATGCACTGAACAGAGGTCGAGAAACGAAGAGTGCTAGAGAGTCGAGTACTTAGCACTCCCAACAGTTATTATACCTCTCCAAACACAAGTGCCCTAGTACGGGTATTATTATAAGCATAACACTCTTTAATCGATAGATGTTCACAGTCTATCACAGGAGAAATGATTTAACTATAACCAGAGTATTGCTGACTAAACTGTAAGCGAAATATACATGTACATGCGATTAATGATCATTACGTTGATTGAAATAGGAACCGGAAATAAAAATAATTGACACCGAAAGTTTTTCATTTTGTAATTATCAAGGTAGTTTGTGGATAGAAACTACGTTTAAAATCGTTTTCAGAGCATCATTGAAAATATCATTCTGCAGACTGTTGGTCGTTTTTAACTTAGGTACATGTAAGTCATGTTGGAATAAAACCGAGAGTTGGTCGTATTAAACTTTATAAAATAAATTGTTAAGTCAATCAGGATATATGGACCGAAGTTCATGCTTTTATCATGAAGAGCACACATTTTCAATTTTGTTTTTATTAATCTGCTGGACTCTAGGATTTGAAAAACGAATAGCATATAATTCTTTAGATACAACACACCTAGAAACACCATTAAAGTAACACGTTGTGATGTATTGATCCCTCGTAAAGTCACGAATGTCGAATAAACAGGCTAGCAAGTTGTTGTCATTTCTCGACGTCGAGCTGCGATACCTCAGTCAGTAACGAATAGGACACGGTTTATGTGGCAATGATTTCCGTCCTTTTAGTCATGCGCATGGGTCAGTGTCGATCCTTTTAGGATAGGTCAGTCAATTACCTGTAAAAGTACATGTATGCCTACACTTACTGATTGCTTACGTTTTACGTAGTTTACACGCGACAGTTAAATATGCAAATACTATGTCTTCCATCCGAACATTTTAGCTGATATATCAAATCATTGCTATTATGCGTAAGGGTAATTTTCACTCTGTTCTAAAAAAGAAAGGACCATTGGTACACAATCCCTCTTCGGTAAGTATTTATTAAAAAATACGTGATATTAAAGGACATGTTCTGTCCCCAAGGATAGTTTAAGACAGTATAAGACGTTTAACTTTTACTGAAATACTTATCTAAACAACTTAACAAATGTATTTGTGCTGCTTTAAAGTTTTACCAATGTGTCTTCTCTTGTTTATTTACAGTTAATAAAACGGATGATATATATTCTTACGTTAGAATGTTTTCCGATGCCTCAAAGGAAATTGAAAAACATTCAAATGATGACAAATCAACGACATATGTGAACAAATATATATTCTGTGAGTATTCCGATCATTTAAGACATTATACGCAGTTACACTTCCATAAGAGCAGGTCAAGAGTAAGATTTGCTTAATATTGTGGAATTAAAGTTCTTAATTACATGGAATTCAAGTTCTGCTCGGTATTGAAGATTCATTGTGGTAGTTTATATGAAGTTGTCGTTCGCCAGCCTAGATGCTGACTGCTGCCCTAGATTTAATGTGTTGACAGAATGTAGCGACTCTGAAAACGGGGCTTGACTTTCAATGAGGAAAATATCTTAATTAACTCTTATCTCATTGTACACGACTTTAAATGACATTTACTTATGCCGTGATGCAATATTTTAAACTAATTTTGCGAACAATGAAGATCCAGATTAACCTGCACTTTCGTGATGGCTTACCTTGGTCATCATTTGCCAAACAGCCCGCCGATGGGAAACCAATACATATGGTTGATACAATCCTGTTTGTTCCAGATGTTTCTTTTTCATTGTTCAGCTGATTTCGACGCTCTTTTCTACAAGTGTACAGGAAATTCGCCGTGGCCAGTTTGGATATATCTAGTCGGGAATATAGAACTGGGCGTCACGGGATAAATCCCGCGTCGCGGCGGTCACGTTGAAGTGCCTTCGGCAAGACATAGTTACTAGCCAAGTACTGGTTTGTTTACCCAGGTATCATAGATATATCCTGCTGCCATGATAACGCTAAAATATTGTCAAAAATATCGTTAAACAAACTACGAACCTACATTAACATCTTGATAAAGACTAAGTTGTCTAAAATTTGATTATAAAATAGTATTTACAAGACGAATTTTGATACAAAGCATCAAAGACGCCGCGCATGATTTTGAAGCATGACTTAAAGGAAGCAGATGCAGTTTAGTACATTTAAATTACCTGTGTAAACAGACAGGATCTTAATATTTGAACAAGAAGGCCAAATTTTCCTTTATTTAAACAAGATGGCCAAGATGTGCCTATATTGCTCCCCTGGCTACCATAGTCTATAATAAAAAGTGATCAAGTGCAAAAAGTGTCAATTCTGACGTAGGGATAAGACGTTTGGTTTATATGCATAGATCCATGTGATATTCAGCATTTTAAGTTTAGTCGTGAAATGACAAGTTTAGTCCAGAAATCATTTGGTTTTCAGTTTGCTTAACATTGACTGTAATTTTAAAGTGTCAATTAAGCTGAAGTTTATTCATTTTTAACAATAAACGATTTTAAATAGGCTCTTATTCAATAAGATACTATATTGTGACACAAGCTTTAGAAGGAGAAGGGGGTGGGTTTATTCTCCTTCCAGTTTAGCAGAAGTATGATAACAAAAACGGGAGTAAAAAAACAAAAACAAAACAAAGCAATTTTAATAATTTTAAAGATATTTATCATCAAAATTTATCATTTATGAAATTTAAAAGAAAAATCACATGTATAGTCAACATTGAGAAAGAATACAATGGTCTGACTTAACAAACTGCATTGGGAGGAACGTTTTAAGTTTAGATATACAACATAATTTTTTAAATAGGCAAAAACATCCACCGACACTTTTTTTCTGAGCTTTGATGAGTCGGGTCGTCAGGGCCGTAAACCAAACACTTAATTAAGCGTAACCTAGGAAGTTTTGGGAAAGGATAACTTTTTGTATATGGGGTCGTCAGAGCCGTTAGCCAAACTATTAAAAAAGCGTAGGCTAAGTAGTTGGGGAAAAGTTATTAAATACCCATTACATGAGTCTAAAGGTTTGTAATAACGGTAGAAGACAAACGTATTTTGTTTCTTTTTTTTTTAAATCAGTTTATACAATTTATTGATTCATAAAATTTATTTTTTTCAAACATATTACAGAGTCTTTCTTTACAATAATAATGTTGGTTGCTCCATATTCGATTACGCAACCTCGTGGTACAAAATTAAAACTTATTCAATATTGACACCGCGTTTCCACGCGGCGTCAATGATATACAATATTTTACATATACGTAGTTAGCCATGCTCAGTCACTCGAAGTGGCATAATGGTGAACTTTGACGGTACTGGAATATAAATATTCGCTTGCTGCTGTTCCAGGAGATTTTGCACAATACTCGAAACTTCTAATTATTTGATTCTAGACAAGCCAATTCGACTTCATGCTAGAATATTCTAGTTATAAAACTTCACTATAAAACAAAGAAATTATAAAAAAAAATGTTCATGAATAAAGGCAATCCTACGTGACCAACGGAAAACCGAATTGGCAAACGAGGCTTATATTTATGATTCCTTTATGAAAGAATTCGCTTAATGACAAATCAGTGCATTGTTTGACTTTATTAAGATGAAGTGGGAATGATGCAATGTTTGTGAAGGAGTATATTCCCAGGCGCACATCTCTGTATTTGGCCAGATAGAGTGTCTTGGACTATTAGTACTACCTATAAACATATTAGATTCGGCTTCAACCCCATGACAGCGATTAATGTTCATTAACTGTTAAAGGTGCTGTTTTCCAGAAAATAGATATTATAGTCAAAGTTTGAAAACTGTTCAAAATTTGTCATGAAATATTAGAATATTCTGGGATAAAATTAAAGTAATAATTTCACTTTCCAGTACCATAAACAGCTGAACATTGAACGTGTATGCTTTATTTTTACTGGGTAGACATATGCAGTAAGCCACATTTTGTACATTTTAATGATTTTCAATTGACTCTTTCTTAACATTTACTGCCAAAATTGTGATTTCAGCACTTTATGAGACGAGCCAATAATGAAATGATATATTTGTGAAATTATCACTTTTAAATAATCCATGAGTTTAAAGTGCGCTTTAACAATAATTAATTGTAATCACGACGACTGTACACTTATACGTGGCTTATCAGTTATTGTAAATTGATTTCCGAGACACAAATTGTCATATTGCAACGAACTTAAATTCAATTAGTACTTCTTGAAGATATCCCTAAGGGCAATTCATCGTGACTGTCACGAGTGCTTCAAAACCCACGATAACTAAATTCAAATATTCTTGAAAACAACTCAGCTACGACGGATTCCTAAATGGAATCGCATATAATATTTTTTAAATATATGAGTCGTTCCACGAGAAAACCAACCTATAATGGACTCTGCGTAACGTACCGACCAAGATCAGCATGCGCAGTCCGCGCATGCTAATCCGGGCCAACACATTCCGTCTCAGGGGTATAGATTTATTGAATAATGATTTTTGAAACAAAAAATCCTCCTTAGGCCAAGTGACTGTCCAAGTTAGCCCGCGCGGCATGCTTAGGCTGGCCTGGTTCGATACTTACGCAGAGTCCATAATTTTGATTTACACGTGCAATGTCTCATATACATTTACCATACTAGGTGATGGCAGTACAACTATTATAAATCTGGACCACCGTTGGAAAACGATGCCAGGGAATGTTGGTTTAAAGGAACCCAAATACGCTATCCTGGATTATATCCACAAGTTTTTACCAAAAGCCAAACTCATAATGGTTGTCAGGGATCCTGTGGATAGGTGAGCTGTTTATTAATTATTACGTGTGTATACTGATTTATGTTTGTTTACATTTGCGAACAGTCTTTGTTTAAATTAAACTTATTTATGTTACATCGATTGCGAAACAAGCACTCAGCTTATATTAAACAGGCTCGATGCCTGCTTTCTGGAGGCTTTAACAGTAACTTAACTTAACCAAGTCGTTTGTGTTGAAAAATCCCGAATTCAGAACCCGCTCATTATGGGCCTCGAACCCAGAACCTTTGGTATGAGAGGCCAACGCTTTACCTCTGCACCACTTCTTCAACACGAACAGTCTAGATCACGATCATGAAGCACACATCCGCATTATGATCTAGCTATTCACTGCTCGCCAACTATTCGCAGAAGATTTCAAGTACCTTCTATAAATAGGTATCTATTTGGGTCAATTTGGATCTTTAGCATTGAAATACAGGCATATATTCCCCACGCATCTTACTAACTTAAAAGTTAGTTTTCCTGGATCAAATGTTATTCAAACTTGACATAAAAACGTGAAGATTGACGTTCAATTTAGAACTGCTTTGGTCATTTATTTTACAAAAAAGAATCCAGCTCTATATTTCTAAGTACTTCATACTCACTCCCGCTTCACGCAACCACATGGGTTATTTTTTGTTATTACCATGCCCGTACGTGTGTATGTCTGTCCTTCCTGGTGACCGAGTACTTGTGGGTTGTGGTGTTCTCCTAAAGCGCACCCACCACCCTTATAAAGACACTTTAATAAATATTTGTTTTAAATGTTTTATAACGGGTATCTCATTTGCATATTAATGTTATTCATTCCGTAAAAGGGGGTTAATTACGGAATGAAAAGCATACTTGTGGAGTGCAACCTACAAGTTCGAAACAAAAGAAATAACCCCACAAATACACTATATGGGTACGTCCGTCCGGTCTATACTTTCAGCATTAAGACATAAAAAAACGCATACTTTTCACAAAAGTTACTCATGATCTGAGTGTACGGCATTGGCTCAAGTATAATATTAACACATTCAGAAATACTTGCACCGTGTTTGGGTTTAAACCACGTGAAGTTGAATAATTGAAGTTTAACGGTTATATCTGCAGCAAACATTTTACCTAACATTTGTTTTCTGACGTCACCTAACCTGTTCTTCTCGCAACATTCAAAATAAATGACTTGCCAATGACCGTAACGAATAAAAGGCTGAGGTAAGACTCCAGCCTATGAACTCTGCTTTTATTCTTTCAGTGCCAAAGGCAATATTGATATTTGCAAACAAAACAGTTCCAGGTGATTCAGCTCGTGTGTTTACTTTATCCTTAGATGTATTCATTCATACTCATTAGTTTCAAGATTGAGTCATTAGTTTCAGCATTGGGTCATTAGTTTCAGTATTGGGTCAGTAGTTTCAGCATTTGGTCGTTTCAGATTGTATTCCGACTACTACTTCGCATTTAAAAGAGATGAGGATGTCACAGACAAGGCGAGTCCGCAGCATTTCCATGAGCTTGTTGTTAAAGCAATACCAGATTTCCGACTATGCTTGAGCGCACATTCATTGCGCTTTTGTGCTTACAACATGGACGTGTTTAATTATAAAGACCCCTTGTTCAGATTCGGGGTAACTACCTATACGTTTATTAATTTATTCCTTTAACCCCCGTCCAATGTATAGAATAGTTATTTATGTTCTATCCTTCACCATGTATTTATTACTGTACATTATTGAAGATTCCAAGAAACATTTCAAAGTCATTATCCATTTGTATTGACATCTTAATCCATTTTATCTGAGGACAATACACTTGGTATGATCTTGATAAAGTATTGAATGAGAATCACAGTTGATAAGACTCATGGGACTAGATAACAGGGAGTGAACTTGTCTGTTCCACACAATATTGATATAATTACTCAACCATAACCTATGTTGTGGGTATTCAAAAGAATCGTCTCACTGAGACGATTCTTTTGAGTACCCACAACATAGGGTTTAAATGTCAAATAAGGATTTTTAGAACATGAACAATATCCGTTATCTAGAGCTCTGATAATACCATCCCAATTACCGAGTTAAAATAGTGTTGAATCTCTTGGATCAAACCAGAAGAAGCATTCTCTTCCTGAATAAAGCTCTATTAAATCGACTGTTTATATTATGTTGCTACCTATATCTGTGTTTAACTTTAATTCTGGTACATTTGTAGCTGCAATTTGAACTGAAGATTGCAACTTGTATTGCAATGTCCAATGCCTTAAGTATTGCTGTATAGCCAAGCGAGTGCGAGAGTAAACAAACCCAAAGATGATAAGTTCCTAATATGCCAGGGGAACGGTTTAATCAAATGTTCTTCGAAAATATCTAGGCAAAAGTATGGAAACCTTTTATACACGAAAGTATACATTTGTAATTATTGAACAGCGTTGAAAATATTGTGGCAATAGGATAGATTGCTTGATTTTCACCAATACAATTAAAGGTTGTCTGCTGCAGAGGCGTCAGACAGCGTCTTTGTGTGAAAACGGGTGTAATTACCTGTTACATTATTAAGCGTATGGAGTTTAAAGCCGTTTTCAACACTTGTTCAGTTAAATTACGGCGTTCCCCGGGTAAGTTACCAGTACTGCTGGTCCGTTTATCCTGACACATGCCAGTCAGTCGTAATGCTTACCCAGCAACCATTGGCGCCAAGGAGGCAGCCATTACTACCATTTATACCGGATATCGAACCCGCAATCTCCCGCTACCGAGGCGAACGATAAACCATTTCACCACCGTGGCGGCCCCTGTTACATGACTAGAGTAAATAATCAAAAAAGGGGAGATAAATACACATCTGTTGCATGTTGGTTTGGTATATGTAACACTGTATATTTCATGTAAAAACGACATTGCGTGTAAGTATATCCGTTGGTGTCATCAGTATGTTCAATTCCAAGTACAAACTATTGTTAGAATTATTTTTTTATTTCGAATTTGTATCTATCAATTTCTATTCCGCTTTCATTTCACTTTTTTGTAATGATTTCATAGAGAAAATAAACAAGTATGTAACGTAGGAAACCTTCCTAAAGAGGAGTAAACTGGATCTTGTGTACATCATATAGCTCAATTACAACTAATATACAGTCTAAGATGTGGTCACAATCGTCGTGTTGGTAGTGTGAGTACCCAAAATACATACAGGCATTGGTTCAAATGGTTGAGTGCCATTGTCATGATGTTACAGGTATTGTGAGTACCTGCAATACATATAGACTTTGAAAATCAAATAGTCGAGTGCATGGAAACATGTACATGTTTGCATATCTGAACAGTATAGGTTAAGATCATTTCATCCACCCGGGTCCAATTCCACCAACCTTACTTAGTTATACTTAAATACTTAAAAGCGTAGTTTATCATTTGAGCCGTTCCACTAGAAAACCAACATTATCGACTATGCGAAATATATCGACCAGATTAGCCTGCGCAATCCGCCCAGTCTAATCCGGGCCGACACATTCCGTCTCAGGGAAATAGAGGTATAGAGTAATGATTCCTGAAACAGAAAATCCACAGGAGGAGGAAATTGTCTTTCCGGGTTGGCCTGCGCGGCATGCTTAGGCTTATCCGTATCGACACTTTACGCAGAGTCCGCATTTTAATTAGGAAAACAAAACTGATGAAACACACTCTCAAATATTTAAGTATTACTTAAGTAAGTTTAGTGGAATTGGACCCTGCTCATGATATACTTAAAAGCTTGTGTACGTACATGTATTACGTGAACAGTGTATATCGCG
Source organism: Serripes groenlandicus (assembly GCA_031761405.1). Lineage (NCBI taxonomy): Eukaryota > Metazoa > Mollusca > Bivalvia > Cardiida > Cardiidae > Serripes > Serripes groenlandicus. Next base: position 34,744,916 of record JASEVX010000010.1, read on the forward strand.
ATCAGGCTGTGCGGATACACACAGGTTAATATGGATCTTTGATGTTCACAAAAGCCGGCTTGTACCTGTTCTCTTGCATCAGCTCAATTTAATTTGGATTTGAGACTATGGAATGCGTAAAGGATTAAGACATTTGTTTAATAATAGCGATTCAGATATGGTAATTATTTTAAACTGTTACCAATGTGCCTAGGATAACAGATCATAAAGCATTATAGATATCGATGAGTATGTTCTGTTTGTACCAAACGCACACACAAAACAACTGTTCACATATTCCTTTGGTTTTTAGACGCCTTTGTCTACTTGTGTATATTCTTATAAGTGGTACCAATGCGTAACGTCTCTACTTGTGTATATTCTGATAAGTGGTACCAATGCGTAACGTCTCTACTTGTGTAGATTCTGATAAGGGGAACCAATGTGTACATTATATACGTATGTATATTACGACAAGGGGAACCAATTTGTATAGTGTCTACTTGTGTAGATTCTGATAAGGCGTATCAATGCATACCTTGTCTACTTGCGTAGAGTCTGATAAGGGGTAGCAAATTGTTCATTGTCTACTTTTGTAGAGTCTAATAAAGAGTACCAATGTGTACATTGTCTACTTGTGTTGAGTCTGAAAAGGGGTACCAATGTGTACATTGTCTACTTGTGTGGATTCTGATGAAGGGTATCAATTCGTACCTTGTCTTCTTGTGTAGAGTCTGATAAGGGGTACCAATTTGTTCCTTGTCTACTTGTGTATATTCTGATAAGGGGTACCTATTTGTTCCTTGTCTACTTGTGTATAGTCTGATAAGGGATATCAATTTGTACATTGTCTACTTGTGTAGAGTCTGATAAGGGATATCAATGTGTTCCTTGTCTACTTGTGTAGAGTCTGATAAGGGGTACTAATTAGTTCCTTGTCTACTTGTGTAAAGTCTGATAAGGGGTACTAATTTGTTCCTTGTCTACTTGTGTAGAGTCTGATAAGGGGTATCAATGTGTACCTTGTCTACTTTTGTAGAGTCTGATAAGGAGGTCCACTGTTTAAATTGTCTACGTGTGTAAAGTCGGATAATAGATACCAATGTGTACGTTGTCTGCTCGTGTAGAGTCTGATAGGGATACCAATCTGTACCTTGTCTACTTGTATATAGTCTGATAAGGAGTACCAAATTGTACATTGTCTACTTGATTATAGTCTAATAAGGGGTACCACTGTGTACATTGTCTACTTGTTAATGTCTTATAAGGGGTACCGATGTGTACATCGTCCACTTGTGTAGAGTCTGATAAGGGATACCAATATGTACCTTGTCTCCTTGTGTATAGTCTGATAATGGGTACCAATGTGTATATTGTCTACTTGTGTATATTCTGATAAGGAGTACCACAGTTTATATTGTCTACTTGATTATAGTCTGATAAGGGATACCAATGTGTACCTTGTCTACTTGATTATAGTCTGATGAGGGATACCAATGTGTACATTGTCTACTTGTGTATAGTCTGATAAGGGGTACCACTGTGTATATATTGTCTACTTGTGTAGAGTCTGATAAGGGGTACCAATTCGTACCTTGGCTACTTGTGTATATTGTGATAAGGGGTATCAATTTGTAAAGTGTCTACTTGTGTATAGTCTGATAAGGGGAACCAATGGGTATATGGTCTTCTTGTGTATATTATGATAAGGGATACCAATGTGTATATTGTCTACTTGATTATAGTCTGATAAGAGATACCAATGTGTACATTGTCTACTTGTGTATAGTCTGATAAGGAATACCAATGTGTACATTGTCTACTTGTGTATATTCTGATAAGGGATAGCAATGTGTATATTGTCTACTTGTGTATAGTCAGATAAGGGATACCAATGTGTATATCGTCTACTCGTGTAGAGTTTGATAATGGATACCAATATATACCTTGTCAACTTGTGTATAGTCTGAAAAGGGGTACCAATATGTACATTGTCTACTTGATTATAGTCTGATCAGAGATACCAATGTGTACATTGTCTACTTATGTAGAGTCTGGTAAGGGATACCAATGTGTATATTGTCTACTTGATTATAGTCTGATGAGGGATACCACTGTGTACATTGTCTACTTGTGTAGAGTCTGATAAGGGGTACCAATGTGTACCTTGTCTACTGGTGTATATTCTGATAAGGGAAACCAATGTGTATATTGTCTGCTTGTGTATAGTCGGATAAGAGATACCAATGTGTACATTGTCTACTTGTTTATATTCTGAAAAGGGATACCAATGTGTATATTGTCTACTTGTGTATAGTCTGATAAGAGATACCAATGTGTACATTGTTTACTTGTTTATATTCTGAAAAGGGATACCAATGTGTACATTGTCTACTTGATTATAGTCTGATAAGAGATACCAATGTGTACATTGTCTACTTGTGTATAGTCTGGTAAGGGATACCAATGTGTACCTTGTCTACATGTACTTGTATATATTCTGATAAAGTGTAACAATTTGTACATTGTCTACTTGTGTATAGTCTGATAAGGGATATCAATGTGTTCCTTGTCTACTTGTGTAGAGTCTGATAAGGGGTACTAATTAGTTCCTTGTCTACTTGTGTAGAGTCTGATAAGGGGTAATAATTAGTTCCTTGTCTACTTGTGTAGAGTCTGATTAGGGGTATCAATGTGTACCTTGTCTACTTTTGTAGAGTCTGATAAGGAGTACCACTGTTTAAATTGTCTACGTGTGTAAAGTCGGATAATAGATACCAATGTGTACGTTGTCTACTCGTGTAGAGTCTGATAGGGATACCAATCTGTACCTTGTCTACTTGTATAGAGTCTGATAAGGGGTACCAATTTGTACATTGTCTACTTGATTATAGTCTAATAAGGGGTACCACTGTGTACATTGTCTACTTGTTAATGTCTTATAAGGAGTACCGATGTGTACATCCTCCACTTGTGTAGAGTCTGATAAGGGATACCAATATGTACCTTGTCTACTTGTGTTTAGTCTGATAATGGGAACCAATGTGTATATTGTCTACTTGTGTATATTCTGATAAGGAGTACCACAGTTTATATTGTCTACTTGATTATAGTCTGATAAGGGATACTAATGTGTACCTTGTCTACTTGATTATAGTCTGATGAGGGATACCAATGTGTACCTTGTCTACTTGTGTAAAGTCTGATAAGGGGTACCAATGTGTACATTGTCTACTTGTGTAGAGTGTTATAAGGAGTACCAATATGTATATATTGTCTACTTGTGTAGAGTCTGATAAGGGGTACCAATTCGTACCTTGGCTACTTGTGTATAGTGTGATAAGGGGTACCAATTTGTATATTGTCTACTTGTGTATATTCTGATAAGGGGTATCAATTTGTAAATTGTCTACTTGTGTATAGTCTGAGAAGGGGTACCGTATTGTAAATTGTCTACTTGATTATAGTCTGACAAGGGGTACCAAATCGTACAGTGTCTACTTGATTATAGTCTGATAAGGGATACCAATGTGTACCTTGTCTACTTGTGTATAGTCTGATAAGGGGAACCAATTGGTATATGGTATACTTGTGTATAGTATGATAAGGGATACCAATGTGTAAATTGTCTATTTGATTATAGTCTGATCAGAGATACCAATGTGTACATTGTCTACTTGTGTAGAGTATGGTAAGGGATACCAATGTGTATATTGTCTACTTGATTATAGTCTGATGAGGGATACCAATGTGTACATTGTATACTTGTGTAGAGTCTGATAAGGGGTACCAATGTGTACCTTGTCTACTGGTGTATATTCTGATAAGGGATACCAATGTGTATATTGTCTACTTGTGTATAGTCTGATAAGAGATACCAATGTGTACATTGTCTACTTGTATATATTCTGATAAGGGATACCAATGTGTACATTGTCTACTTGATTATAGTCAGATAAGAGATACCAATGTGTACATTGTCTACTTGTGTATAGTCTGGTAAGGGATACCAATGTGTACCTTGTCTACATGTACTTGTATAGATTCTGATAAAGTGTAACAATTTGTACATTGTCTACTTGTGTATAGTCTGATAAGAGATACCAATGTGTACATTGTCTACTTGTGTATAGTCTGATAAGAGATACCAATGTGTATATTGTCTACTTGTGTATAGTCTGAAAAGGGATACCAATGTGTATATTGTCTGCTTGATTATAGTCTGATAAGGGATACCAATGTATACCTTGTCTACTTGATTATAGTCTGATAAGAGATACCAATGTGTACATTGTCTACTTGTGTAGAGTCTGGTAAGGGATACCAATGTGTATAGTGTCTACATGCTTATAGTCTGATGAGGGATACCAATGTGTACATTGTCTACTTGTGTATAGTCTGATAAGGGGTACCAATGTGTACCTTGTCTACTGGTGTATATTCTGATAATGGATACCAATGTGTATATTGTCTACTTGTGTATAGTCTGATAAGAGATACCAATGTGTACAGTGTCTACTTGTGTATATTCTGATAAGGGATACCAATGTGTACATTGTCTAGTTGTATATAGTCTCATAAGAGATACCAATGTGTACATTGTCTACTTGATTATAGTCTGATAAGAGATACCAATGTGTACATTGTCTACTTGTGTATATTCTGATAACGGATACTAATGTGTATATTGTCTACTTGTGTATAGTCTGATAAGAGATACCCATGTGTACATTGTCTACTTGTGTAAAGTCTTATAAGAGATACCAATGTGTACATTGTCTACTTGTGTATAGTCTGATAAGGGATACCGATGTGTACATTATCTATTTGTGTATAGTCTGATAAGGAGTACCAATGTGTATATATTGTCTACTTAATTATATTCTGATAAGAGATACCAATGTTTACCTTGTCTACTTGTGTAGAGTCTGATAAGGGGTACCAATGTGTATATTTTCTACTTGATTATAGTCTGATGAGGGATACCAATGCGTACATTGTCTACTTGTGTATAGTCTGATAAGGGGTACCAATTTGTACCTTGTCTACATGTACTTGTTTAGATTCTGATAAGGCGTACCAATTTTTACATTGTCTACTTGTGTATAGTCTGATAAGGGATACCAATGTCTACATTGTCTACTTGTGTATAGTCTGATAAGGGATACCAATGTGTACCTTGTCTACATGTACTTGTTTAGATTCTGATGAGGGGTACCAATTTGTACATTGTCTACTTGTGTATAGTCTGATAAGGGATACCAATGTGTACATTGTCTACTTGTTTATAATCTGATAAGGGATACCAATGTGTACCATGTCTACTAGTGTAGAGTCTGATAGGGGATACCAATGTGTAACGTGTTTCCGAAGGAACATATGAACAATTTATTCATATCAAGGCATATACTATGCATGTGATAACAACATGTTCAAACAGTAATGAAACAGTAAATCATAACAAATTAAAACAAATATTTGAGATCATTATTAAAGGAAATAGTAGGTTCATGCAGTCGTATGGCAACAATTGAGTTCATCTATACTATAAGGAATGTTGGGTATCGGAGGATTACTATTATTTAATTTTTTATAAAATGGTTTTACAAATTAAAGCTAATTTGACAAGATTTTTTATACCTAAACAGTTCATAAGATTTTTAAGTTTGTTAGAGTTAGGATGGTTATAATAATATTTCGTAAAATATTTCATTAATTCCTTATAGAAATAATCTCACTCGAACAAATTAATTATGAAATTCATTACCATTTTTATTCTTTTTACACTTAGTACATAATCGTTACTTACGTACAATTCCAAGATGGCGGGTTTGTTAAAATTTACCAGATTCTTGAAAATCAAGCCAATCTTAAATGTCCAGTACATGTGGTCTGTGTTGTTGCATTGTATCTAGTAAGCGTAATTTATAAAAAAAAAAACATATTTAAAAGGAAAAGAGAACATAATTGAAATAAATTGTGTTGTTCAAACATCGTGACCCACCAATGTGATACAGTTTTCTGAAGCTGGATAACAAATATGGGCCGTTAAGCGAGAACAAGCAACATTGTGGATTCTGCCTTAAGTATCAATCCGGATCAGCCTAAGCATGCAGCTTAGATACTTTTTTGCGTCCTGTGGGTCTTCTGTTTCAGGAATCATTACTCTATACCTTTATCCCACTGAGACGTAATGTTTTGGCTCGGATTAGCATAGACAGACTGCGCAGGCTGATCTGGAAGATACTTTACGCAGAGTCTATAATATACTTTTTCTCGTGGAAAGGATCATATTATTGAATGTTTATTAAATTATTACTACTATAAAATAACTATGTATTCCATTTTTACTAGTTATCTCTAGCATACGGCACGTACCATTTGTTTATGGAAGAACTTTTACGGCTGTTTCCAAGGGAACAGATACATCTGGTGAAATCAACAGAGATTGGTTCACGTGACTCGATGGGACGTTTGTTTGGATTTCTCGAAATGAGTTGAGTAACTTCTTCAAATAAAGAAAGATAATGTTCTATGGAATATAAAACAAAGCATTTCATTCCCTGACTGTAGGTGAACTGGCTGTCGTGATGTGACTGCGATCAATTGTTAAAAACGGCGTTTAACCCCAATCTATCAATCAGCTACAATTGGCCCTTTCAGGCAGGGATGACAACATGTTGACACCTTATCTATGCAAGCCAATGATCTGTTCTGTTTAACACTTTTTTATTCTTTACTGTGTCTTATCTTCAAACCATATTCAAATAAATAACTTAAGTAACGCATCACTAATTGGTAACAAATCAAAGTGAAGATCCTGATCGCAATGTTGATAAGCAGCGCAGGTTTATATGAATCTGGACTGGTTGTAAAATGACCCAACTGAATGATGGATGTTTATTCTCTTCTCTGTTATTTCAATAGGTCGGGTGTCTGATGTTGTATTGGGAAATATAACAACAAAAAAACTAACCTCAAATGTACGGCCGAACTATTTCAAATCCAAAGGACCGATGTTGAATACGACACAAAAGCTACTGTACGAGTTTTACAGACCATTCAACGAAAAGATGGTGGCTTTAACTGGAGACAGTGATTTTCTATTCAAACTGGCGGACTTGGAGTGATACTCTCCCGGATACAAACGACTTTTGATGCGTTGGCAGATTTTGTAAAAAACATTGTGGGTACATGAGAAATAACTTTTAAATTTGTGTCAAATAAATGAACCCTGACAAATAGAGTTTAGCTATGTGTTCTATGAAATGTATACATGCACGTGTACAAACATGTGTCTACAGCGAAATTGCTCATAGTCATCAACTCTTTTCAGTGAGTATGCTTTCATTCATGCAAACGTTAAATTTGTTTTTGAATTGGTTATCTACAGATTTGTTATAAGTTGGAAATAGTTAAAAAGCTTATTACTTCCTTTTTACAAGAGAGGAACGCGATTTTTGACAAGAAATCTAAAAACTCTGATCTCCTTGTTGATTTAGTAATCTACGAGTTGCTTCCCTTTCGTTGTTTTTAAAAACGACGTCTCGCTTCATTATAAAGAACCTATATCAATGTATTCAATATGCAACGCTGACCGACTCGCCTCATGGCATATAACCTACATCACTGTTTTTAATATACAACGTTGACCAACTCGCCTCATGACATTGAGGCGACACCACTTTATTCAATATACAACGTTGACCAACTCGCCTCATGACATTTATGCGACACCACTTTATTCAATATACAACACTGACCGACTCGCCTCATGGCATATAACCTACATCACTTTATTCAATATACAACGTTGACCAATTCGCCTCATAATATGGAACCTACATCACTGTATTCAATATACAACGTTGACCGACTCGCCTCAACACATAGAACCTACATCATTGCATTCAATATACAACGTTGACCGACTCGTCTCAACACCTAGAACCTACATCACTGCATTCAATATACAATGTTGACCGACTCGCCTCAACACATAGAACCTACATCACGGAATTCAATATACCATATTGTTCAATTAGCTTCATATCATAGAACCTACACCACTGTATTCAATATACAATGTTGCCTAACTCGCCGTATAACATAGAACCTCAATCACTGTATAAAGTATACAACGTTGACCAACTGGCATTATAATATAGTACCTACATCACTGTATTCAATATACAACGTTGACCAACTCGCCTCATATCATATAACCTACATCACTGTATTCAATATAAAATGTTGACTGACTAGCCTCATAACATAGAACCTATATCACTGTATTCAATAAACAACGTTTACCGACTCGCCTCATAATATAGAACCTACATCACTGTTTCTAATATACAACGTTGACCGACTCGCCTCATAACATAGAACCCTACGTCACTGTTTACAATATACAATGTTGACCAACACGCCTATTAACATAAAACCTACATCACTGTTTTCAATATACAATGTTGACCAACACGCCTCATAACATAAAACCTACTTCACTGTATTGAATATGCAACGTTGACCACTTTGCCTCATTACATAGAACCTACATGACTGTTTTCAATATAGAACGTTGACCACCACACCTCATAACATAGAACCTCAATCACTGTATAAAATATAGAACGTTGACCAACTCGCCTCATAACATAGAACCTACATCACTGTTTGCAATAAACAACGTTGACCGACTCGCCTCATAACATAGAACCTACATAACTGTTTGCAAGAAACAACGTTGACCGATTCGCCTCAGCACATAGAACCTACATCACTGATTTCAATATACAACGTTGACCGACTCGCCTCATAACATAGAACTTACATCACTGTTTTCAATATACAACGTTAATCAACTCGCTTCATAACATCAAAGTTTCTTCACTGTATATAATATACAACGTTGACCGACGACTCGCCTCATACAATAGAACCTACGTCAGTGTTTTCAATATACAACGTTTACCAACTCGGCTCATAACATAAAAGCGTCATCACTGTATTTATTATACAACGTTGACCAACTCGCCTCATTACATAAAGCTTCATCACGTTATGCAATATACAAAGTTGGCCAACTCGCCTCATAACATAGAACCTACATCAATGTATTCAATATACAACGTTGACCGACTTGCCTCATATCATATAACCTACGTCGCTGTATTCAATTGCAGCGTTTACCAACTCACCTCATAATATAGAACCTACATCACTGATTTCATTATACAACGTTGACCGACTCGCCTCATAACATAGAACCTACCTCACTGTTTTCAATACACAACGTTAACCATCTTGCCTCATTACATAAAACCTACATCACCGTATTCAATACACAACGTTGACCGATTCGCCTCACAACATAGAACCTAAATCACTGTAATCAATATACAACATTGACCAACTCACCTCATAACATAAAACCTTCGTCTCTGTATTTAATATACAACGTTGACCGACGTATAAAATGTCCAATATGGACGTTCGTGTGATGTTATGGTATAGATAGGTTACTGGATTGAAACTTAGGTAACGAATTTCAAAACCGAAACACATGAATTACCGATCCGTTGTTCGCGAGTGTTTGTTCTGTTCAAGCCTTTTGTAAGGTCGATGTATTCTAATCTAAAACGTCTTTTGATGGGCCACGTTACTTAAACAAAATAAGACATTAGGATTTATTGAACTTACAAGCAAGTTTAAGAAGAAACCTTTATAACAAACAATTATAGTCATACAAGTACACTGAAATGTTTAAATCTGCCGAAAAATACGACAAACCTGTAACCTTTCCCAAAATACAACAAACCTGTAACCTTTCCCAAAATACCACAAACCTGTAACCTTTACCAAAATACCGCAAACCTGTAACATTTCACAAAATACCACAAACCTGTAATCTTTTTTCAAAATATGACGCAACTGTAACCTTTTCCACAGTATGATAAATCTTAAATATTTCTCCAAATACGACACATCTTAAATATTTTCCTAAAATACGACAAATCTCAAACTTTTCAAAAAAAGGACAAACTTTTACCTTTTTCAAAATACGACAAATCTGTAACCTTGCCCAAAATATGACAAATCAGTAACCATTGTCAAATAGCGATACATAAGCAACCTTTCCCGAGTACGAGAAATATGTAACCATTTCTAAACAGCGATAAATATTCAACCTTTCCCAAATACGAGAAATCTGTAACATTTCCCCCAATACGACAAACCTGTAACTTTTCCAAATTGCGAGATATATGTAACCTTTTCCAAAATAAGACAAATTTGTAACCTTTCCCAAAATACGAGAAATCAGTAACTATTTCCAAAATTCGACAAATCCGCAACCTTTCTCAAATACGAAAAATCTGTTACATTTCCAAAACACTTGTCTTCATTGTGCGTACATGTATATATATAAATATGAGAATAATTTTGGGTTAAATATGTACGGTTATACGTGGGACTCTTCAGAAAAACTATTGTCTATTTTATGATTTTTATTTGTTCAACTTGTTATAAAACGTGTAGCTTTTATGCAATAAAATATTATGTATTGTATTGTATTTCCAAAAATTGATAAACCTGTAACCTTTCCAGAAATACGATAAATCTGTGACCTTACCGGAAATACGACAAACTTGTAACCTATCCGGAAATACGATAAATCTGTGACCTTACCCCAAAAAAGACAACTCTTTAACGAACGGTTCCATAAATATGTAACCTTTCTGAAAATACGACACATCTGTAACTTTTCCCAAATACGTCGAATTCGTTAACTTTTCTAAAATACGACCTCTCCAAAAATACGCAATATCTGTAACCTTTCCAACAATACAACATATCTTAAACCCTTCACAAAATACCAATAACCTGTAACCTTTCCAAAACTACGACAAATACATTACCTTTATCAATATACCATTACGTTACGTTACCTGTATAAAGTAACCGTTACGTTACCGCTATTACTTTACAGTCACGTTATATCTATCAATATACTGTTACGTTACCTGTATCAATTTACTAAATCGTTACAAGTATCAATATACCGTTACGTTACATGTATTAATATACCGTTGCGCTATCCTTATCAATATACCGTTACGTTACATGTATAAATATATCGTTACATTCCTGTATTAATATACCCTTACGTTACCTTTATCTATTTACCGTTACGTTAACTGTATCAAATTTCCTTACGTTACCTGTATCAATTTGCCATTTCGTTACCTGTATAAATATGCTCTTGCGTTACCTGAGTGAACATACCCTTACGTTATATATATTCATCATTTCGTTACCTCTATCAATATACCCTTTAGTTTCCTGTAAAAATATAACCTTACGTTACCTGTATCAATTTACCGTTACGTTACCTATATCAATTTACCGTTACTTAACCTTAATCAATATACCCTTACGTTACCTATATTTATTGATCGTTACGTTACCTTTATCAATTGACTATTACGTTACGTGTATTAACACACCGTTACGTTACTTGTATCAATATACCCTTACGTTACATGTATCTAGTTACCGTTAGGTTACTCAATTTACCGTCACGTTACCTGTATCAGTTTACCGTTACACTATCTGTATAAATGTGCCGTTACGTTACCTGTATCAATTTACCGTAATGTTACCTGTATCCATTTACCGTTACGTTATCTGTATCAATATACCATTGCGTTACCTGTATCAGTTTACCCTTACTGTACCTATATCAATTGACCCTTACCATTAGTTTTGATCCGTTAGAGCTTTCATATAATGCGTATGAACTCCGTCAAAGTTGTGAAATTTGATCCTCTTTTGTTGATGCCCAATTCCATTTGGTGTTTTCTATTGTTCTACTTTAAATAACTGTTCGGAAACCTAAATGGTTAGAACGTTGGCCCCGATATCGGGAGATCATGGTTCAATTCCCGGTCAGGTAATATCAAAGACATTTAAATTGGAAGTAGTGAGTTACCTCTATGGCGCTGAGGGTTTGTGGTGATATAATTACTGATTCATCTATGTCAATTTGAACCTATCAGCAAAGTTGTAGTAATTTACTAATGAAAGGTCGTGATTTCTCTAAAAGAAAAAGCCTTTAAAACGATACGAATTAGCAAAACATTAACAATATTATGTAAATGTATTATGTTATTTCATGTAAATGATTATTTGTTTATACTTATATGTGTATATATTGCTTGTATATGGGACGGGGGCTTTAGTACTAAATTAAAGAATTGAATTGAATTGAATTGAAATATAGTTGAAAGCTGTGTAAAACACTATTTAATCAAACAAATTATACTTTAAACGATTGTACTACATGTACCTGGCAAAAAATGATTGTACAGAAAATCGACGGATAAAAAACTCGAATTTGAATAGATAGCTCGACAGGGAAAATAGACAATATCATACTGGATAATACCATTTGCTCTAATACTTCGGAGGCTGTAAATGCGTCAACTTGTTTGTCTGGTGTTTTATGCCGTTAACAAAAGTTCTCACGGCGTATCAATGGTATTTATCGGTACTACTGGTTCATGTATCCTGACACCAGCAAGTCATGTTAATCCCTCAATCCTGATCGCCAACGAGATAAAGTCATTACTTCATATTTTGGGAGAGAACCCGCAACCTCCCGAATATGAGGCGAACGCTCTACCACTATATAACACCGAAGTTGTGTAAATTGTCAAAGTCTATTGGATGAAGAAATGTGAATTCAGTGATTTTGTTTGTTCTTGATCTTGCTTTTCTTCAAACGAATGCCTGGTCAAAGTGAAAACTGTAAAGTATTCCAAAGACAAACAATAATACGTTCAAAGATACGTCATTCTGAAGAAATAGATTAAGTGTCTACAATAAAAAACATAAACATGTTTAAAACGCATGATACGTTCTTTGGTCCTATCTACTTCGAGTACAGACACTTTTCATTTGATGCCAAAATTACAAGTTGCTGTTTAATTTACCCCTTGCCACATGCAGTTACAGTTTGATGCGTCTGTAGAGTGTAACGTTTGAAAACATTGTGGCAAACGAAGAAATTCCTCTTAATTCTCTTTTCAAGTAGATCCAATAACTATATATTTTCTTTTATATAGATTTGCAATGTCGGTTGCGTAGAGGTTTTTAAAGTCGTTGTCTGCATATTTGTTATATCAGGGAAATGGACGATGTTCCCTAGAAAGATAACCATAGTTTACAAGGTTTACGTTTTGAAACACTTCTTGAGAAAACCAAACATTCATTAAATTGTATAAACTACTTTGAGGACACGCGGTCTTAATAAATTATAAAATCGGGGAAACATTGTTATGTTGCATCTAGGTGTATAGGTAATAGAACCCCCATGTTACACTTCGGACAAACAGTATACACCTGGCCAATCTGTGGTGTACGTGCGGGTAGATCTCAATATACACTTGTCGGAAACATAATACACAGTAGAAAACAGCTCAATCTAGTATGTTCAAAACATACCGACTCCAGTTAAACAGTGATGTAAGTACAATATTACGTTATGGCTAAGTGATGTGTAGGAGAGGTTATCCATGCAATACTTTCTCAACGGGTGTTGCACTTAGAGGAGAATGATCTGGAAATATGTTTGTTTCATTCTGCATGTACTATATTAATCTGAATTTATAATAGAATATATATAATATGTATAATCTGTTAAGATGAGTGTGACATTCTTGAAAGCCGTAAATAATTTGGTTTCAATTTTCGTAGACTTACATTCATGTTCATGGATTATGTGTAAAGGGAAAATACATACGGTGCAATACATTAAAAGCCAATTTAACACATTTTCAGTTTCGATTTTCAATTATATATCCAGAAAGAAAAACAAAGTTCGTGGCATATTTAACCAGTGTAGATCTAGATAACTGGTATACCAGTCTGATCTTAATTTCAACCATTAGAAAATTAGTCATCAACGCTTTCGAGAAGTTTACATTTGAATCCAATTACATGATTGCATAGACCAGTCTTTTCTCACACACACAATTTAGATATATCTTGCATACCTCATATTATTTATTTATATCTTGGCACGTTGCATTAATCGGTTGAATAATTTTAGGTACACTTTTGAGTGCACAAGGAACAAGTTCTTTGACCGGTTTCTAGTTTTAGGCTAGGCATCAATATTTCCAAATTATTGTTGCAGAATTGTTTTACTGCGTTTCTTTATCCTTTCAGTATGTGTGGGTAATTGCTAAACATCCAGTATAACCATGAAACGGTTATTGTTTTTCAAATTATTTCTTTGTAGTGTTATAATTATGCATTGTATTGTACTTTACTTCTACAAACGACATATTTAATATTGGCATTATAGTTTGATTACAGTATATATTTTCGAAAACTATCAAATAATGGTGTTCTAAATATAGGACCTAGCTTAAAAACCATGATAATTAAGGTACATGTCTACACAATTATTTAAAAATTGGCCAATCTCTTTCGGGGAAGATTTCTTTTAAGTTTTCACTATAACCATATAAGGCAAAACAGTCCCTCCCCCTGGTGGCCATGCTTTTTGACCAATCAACATGGGTTGAAGGAATCTGAATGAGGTTCACCCAAAAAACATTTCTACAAGATTATTTAAAAATCAACCTCACACTTTTGGAGGAGAATATTTTTTAAAGTGTTCATTATAACCATATAAGGCAAAACACCCCCTCTCTCTGGCGGCTATGCATTTTGACCAATCAACATGGCTTGAAGAAATCTGATAGACGTTCACCCAAGAAACATTTCTACAAATTTATTTGAAAATCGGCCTTACACTTTCGGAGGAGAAGATTTTATAAAGGCTCGCTCCTGGCGGCCATCTTTTTTAACCAATCAACATGGCTTGAAAGAATCTGACAGAGGGTCACACAAGAAACATTTCTACAAATTTATTTTAAAATCGGCCTTATACTTTCACAGGAGAAGATTGGTTAAGTTTCCACTATAGCCATATAGGTCAAAAAAGACTCACCTAATCAGTTGGGGAGAAGAAGATTTTTAATTTAGTTTTGTTTGGTTGCCATTGAAACCAGAATTCTGCATGGATCCCCAAAAAATGAAGGAATTCTGTTGAGGACATTGAGAGGATGCTTTCTAAGAAGTTTCATCCCAATTGACCCACTGGTTACAAAGGAGAAGATGTTGACGGAGGTCGCAGGACGTACAATGGACGACGCACGACGGACGCCGGACAATAACTCTTTTCGTGCTCAGGTGAGCTAAAAAGTAACATATTAACATAAATATGCTATAGATATAACTATTTCCGGTTTCCTGGTTAAACTGTTGTTCATTAGATATGGAGAAAGTCGACCAAAGGATTATTTCATTTATTTATTAGGAATTGATTCAATTTTACATATAAATAATACATGAGGATATCTCATAATTCATATTATTCACTAGTCATTCTAAAAAATAAAGCATCTTTCCCTTTTCTTTTTAAGATGTATATCTATGCATTCATTTCAAGACATAGTATCCACAATGAGTGCATGTGTGTCGATTTAATCATGCATAGCCGAAACCCCTACTATTCAATAGATATTTAGACGTCAAATTGGAAATTTCATAAGTTGCGTTTATATCATTTAACATTTGTGTATACATATATTTGTATATATCTACGATCATCTATTCTTGTTATTTTAATCCAATACTTTATGATGTATGATAAACACTGCAATTCCAAAGACATTCTTCCAAGTTCTTTTATATATAATTGTTTGGTGTTTGTAGTTTAACATATAGTTTTTGCTTGCAAAAGATAATGTATATTCGTTTAAGTCGTTTATGTCGCTCTCACGCAGAGAAATCTCACAACGGAGCCCCCATGTTACATTATTTACGAATATTTGCAGGTATTGCGTCCCTTTCCCAGGCCCGCGATTAAGTCTAAAGTCGATATTGAGTTGTGGTCCTTTGATTACGGTTCTATATCTGTATATTGATTAAGTGTAAATAGATTTAATTGCGTATTCGATTTTATAATCTTGGAGGTACTGAACTCAAGATGGAGATCAACATTTTGAAATGTTGCAACTTCTGCAAATATTGATAATAGTGACAACAAAGTAAGTAATACATGTAAGTAGTTCAAAACTATTTTGGCAGTATGTCTACCCAGTAAAAATTAATCAAATACGATTAATATTTAGATGTTTATGGTACGGGAAAAAGAAAGTATTACTCTAATTTTATCCCAGGGTTTTGATACGTATATTTCAAGACAATTTCTGAACATTTCTAAAACTTTGACTATAATATCTATGTTCTGGAGTTCAGCACCTTTAAGTTCATAAAACTGGTATATTTTACTAAATCGTAAAAATTGGCAAAAAGTAAACAAAAGTACCAAGTCTTGTAAAAATTGTATTTTCTCTACCATGTGTTTACGTTTACTTATGCCTTTCTTAATACGTTTAATATACCAAAGCTGGAACAAGTACATTTTCGCAACGCTCTACAAAAAAGTCATTGGTAAAAGAATACAGAATACGGAATTGTATTGTCATAATAATTTGCGTATGAATAACATGACATTTCCGATGGCCAGAATGATACTGCTCCTGAGATGCTATCATTGGTTTGTTAGCTCTATGGGAGGTACCGTCTACTGCTCTGACTGAATATGGAATATTTGGCCAATTTGTAAGAAGCGCTCTACACTGATAAAGCGGAAGCATCTTATGAATGATTTAAAAGTGTTTTCGAATTTAATCGTGGAAATGCACACATTAAAAATACACGAAAGCATATGAAAACGTGGATAACTTCTTAACCACACGACAAACAAACGCACTCGGTTACGAATAGACAACTAATGATGACTGAATTTGTGTCCAATATATAAAGTACGAACCAATTCCAAAAACGTCTCATGTGTTTCGCCAGTTACATTGTAAAAATGACGGCGATGTTCAGCAAAGAGTGTAAAGCCATCTCTTCTCGCATAAAAACTTATGTCATCCGCGAAATATCTATTATCAATATTTACATCATATGTTGAAGTATTTGCATGCTGTGTCTGTTTCATACGGAGCCTAAGAAGTAATTCAAAATATTCAACGGAGCTTGGTGGTGGTTGGCAAATTGCAGAAAGAAGATATTTCTGTTTAGTGCAATCCATTTCCTGCAATATCATGTTGGAACTGTTTTGGATTTTACAAAAACATCAGAAATTAATATTTTTACTATTAATAATAATAATATATGTTATTATTACAACACTTTTTATATTTAAAATTGATGAATCGCATATTACTGTTTTCACTTCCCCATTAACACTGCGCGAGAAATAACAATTCCGTGCATTATCCGAGCAATGTCAAGTTTACAGACACAGACAAAACAAAGATGGATCAAGGTTACTTACTATTGTGTAGTGCTGATCCCCACTGTGTATTTCCATGTTTTAATATTTCTTTGGATACATGTAGTTTCCCCTCTTTAAACCACAGAAACCATTGTCCGAAGCGAGACAAATGTTGAATAATTTCATATTTTCAATTCTCATATGTTATTTTCATAGATCAAGATACCAAGCAAAGACATTCACACATCCGTGCTGGTAACAGACGATAAAGACATGCCAGAAAGAGGCTTTTAGCGGACATGATCAGATCTAGTCATGTGTCTTACCAAACATTTTTAACACAAACAGTCCCTAATATCCTTCGAGAGTTAGGAAAAAGTAGCACGTCAGACGAAACCGAATGATTTTTATGATACAGTGTAGTTCCGTTTGAAACAACCCCCTATCAAAGTCCGTAGTCCGCAGTCGGTATTGGTGTAGGTCGAAGAACCCTAAATTAAGGCATAACAACTTGTGTATTCATGTTTCTTATACTTTTCCAGTTGTTTTTAATTTAGATATCATTTGTTTTTACTCAAGGATACTGCAACCGGGGGATATTATATATAACTGTGATGAACATATTAACTAGTGGACACATATGATACATTACTAATAATACAATATACACAGGAGTAAAATGAGCCGTCTCGCGAGAAAACCAACATTGTGGATTCTGCGTAAAGTATCGACCCGGATAAGCTAAAGAATGCCGCGCAGGCTAACCCTGTTCGCCTCCTGCGGATTTTCTGTTTCAGGAATCATTACTCCTGAAACGGTACGTGTCGGCCCGGATCAGACTGATCTGGGTCGATACATTACGCAGAGTCCATAATATTGGTTTTCCCGCGGGATGGATAAAATAATGATTACGAATTACATAATCCGAAATCTAGACTGGATCAACGATCTCGGACAACATTCCGGGTGACATCATGGTGTGTTGAGATTTACAGCCAATCAGAGCATGGGTGTTCACACATAATTTGCGAATGAAATACAAGGCAGGGAATTCATTTTTAACGAATTATCTTTTCTCTTCATTTTAGTACGTGAATTGACCTTTAACCTTTGGTGTTTTGTTAAACTCTTATCCAATCGGTAGCTAGTAGACCAGAAAGCTTCTCGCGGATTTATCGATTCTGAATATTCGAATTTTATCCTCGTAAAGATGTCAACAAGTGTAGAATGAACTGAAATTACGCGATGGAGACGAAAGTTATAGCTGGAACCTAGCACGTCGTTCAGTCATTGACGGCCACACAATGCCGTGTCATGGTAGGTCAGTTGGTAGCGACGCGGGCTGTCATTCCAGGGGTTGTAAATTCGAATCCCAGCTCGGCCAACATTCTTTCCGACGTTTGACAAAAGTCATTGTGACCTGCGTTATTCGTCTTTCACCAATGGGCTGTTTAACAGTCTATGTGGAAAAGCAGCCAGTTGATTGGAATGTATGTTGTGTGGCGGACTGGTATGGGAAAACCAGGAAGCGAATGAGTAGGTGAACTGGTCGCCGTGATATGACTGAAAAATTGTTGAAAACGGCGTTAAACCCCAATCAATCAACATTTGCGGCCTCAAAACATAAAACAGATTGTGTTGCAGTCTCGCGATAATACAATTTATTGGCGAAAAGACATCCGATGCGATGTTGTGGAGGCGAGCATATCGGGGAGGTCACTCTCTCTGCCATCTGTTATCAATGGTAGACGTCCCTCAAGACAACGAATAAAATGGATCGGAATATTTATCAATTTGTTGCAAAGTATTTTACCTGTTGTTTTTTCGCTAACGATTCGTTTACAGCATTTTTGGATCCGCGAATTGTTGATGATCAAGAGCGTTGTGGATGGATCAAAGGCATCGTCTTACACTTTATCAACAATAAATCGCCCTTGTAGGCTAGAGTAATTGAATTTTGACCTCAAAGTATTTCCTACAGAAACTATTTTGCGATTTTCCCATACACCAGTACTTACTTATGCTCAGAAAAAAAGTCCCAATTTTAGGATTGGTGGAAAGTAACAAAAAAAACGATTTAAAAATGAACATTTTTCCCTAAAACTTAATTGTTCGTATTATCCACCATACAATAAAGTACACGCGCCGCAGTGTATGCCGGTATTAAAGTAAATAAATACGCGATAATTTAAAGTTATATTTAGTTTTTGTTTTGGCAGTTAAAAAGGTAAGTTTAAGTTTAGATTTATTTAAATTGTTATAAATAATGCAAATGCTAATTTATAAAATTGTGTAAGATATAAATGTTAATGCAAACAATGATGCCAGAGAGCTTCTTACAAATTGTCACTAGTTTTCGCGGATCGAAACACTTCGCTATTCCAAACTATATTAAACTTTCTTCTGTCTTCTGTCTTCAAATTTATGCGTAGAAACATAAAGTTGAATCACTATTACAGAGCTATTACGCATATTGGCTTAAATGTTGGCCTACAATGAACGTTGACCTTGATTCAAATCTTTCACCATAATGGCTGTTGACGACATATTTTGGATTGTACGGAACATTATAGGTTTTATAGTGATAGTATGAATGATTAAGTAATAATAAATACAAATTATCTCATAAAAACATATTTGCAAACAGTTTACCAAAAAACAAATTGTTTTAGTTCTAGTTTTTGTTTATTTTGAACCCAATTTGCAATATAAAGGACTAAAGTGAACAATATGTCATCGATGTTGATTTTGTTAAAGCATTTAAGTTGAAATGTATATTGTGTATATGCTATAAACTCATGCTCTTTGATTTCTTCAGGTAAATTTACCACCAAACAGACGTTAACTTTCCATAAATGGAGATGGTGATACTAGCTGAAGACGTTTGACATGTGACAAAACACCAGGAAATAATACTATTAGGTAATAAAAAAAATTATTGAGATTTTAATATCGTAGATCTATATGGACTTTTAATTCTTTAGTAATTATTTTAATTTTGGTTGAACAATTTACTTGTTTTCCAACTCATCTGATAAGATAATTACCAGAAACACTGCATGTAGTTTATATTTTAAAATTAATTTGTATGAATTAAAAAGTGCACTGTTTATGTTTTACACATTTTCTTTGATTTTTTTTCTAGTTCCATTATAGTGCATAAAACAGATGATAATGTTCTACTGTTGGAGCTGATGACGATCATTTTTTTGCAATGTTGCTAAGACGTTTGCTATGTAATAAATAAACAGGACAAATCTACTATGAGGTAAAATACTTACTTTTGTTGATTATTGACATTTAATAACAGATCTGCCATGTACAATCATTTATTTAATGCTAAAGTTTCTGTCTTTAGATTCATAATATAATATTATAATTCCTAAGCTAGGTTAAAACTAAAGTTGATTTTTTAAAGGACATAAACATTGATACATCTCTTTCACATTTATTTCATTTAAGACTTCAGATAAAGGACGACTGTGTTATCTGTAAGCAAGTGACTGACCAACCCCTTTCCCGACTGTATGCTAAAGGGTGCCAAAGTATTCTAAGTGTGAGCAAAGCTAAATGTAATTAACGCAATAAAATTAATATTTATAATTTACATATAAAGAAAATTCTTATATAACACAAGTGTAATAACTAAATAAACTTACTTTTAAATGGTGATTAAGGTATCGCCTTCTTAATGAAGTTTACGTTTTGAAAAGTTTGTCAAATTTAAATTTTATAACAAAACTCATTTATATGTTCGTACACACTTTAATAAATATCTATAAATAAGTAATTCATTTAAATTAAGTTATACCATGTTTTTTTCCTTTTATTAAATAAGTGCTGTTCTTAATTTTCAGACGACCAATTATACTTTGTACCAGGTCAATTTGTTCACCAGGAATGTCGGCGAATATACTGTCACCCTACCAATCTCCAAAATATATCTGGTGACTGTACTAAGAATGATGCCGTGATAAGTCCAAGAGCGTGAAGATCAGGAGAGTAACAATTCCTTTTTGGATCAAAATGTATTTTTTGTGGTACTAACGCTGAGACTAATGGAAAAAAGCGTGGTAGAGACGTTTACATGGTGAGAACATTAGACTTTCTACAGTCAATAAGAACTCAATGTGATGCCCTAGGGAATGAATGATCTGAAAAAGTCATCGGAAGGCTTGAATTTGCCCAAGATCTACCAGCAGTGGAAGCACGATATCATCAAACATGTAGCGCCAATTTTAGGACTGGTTTTAATATTCCTGTGCAATTTCAAGCATCCTGCAATAAATCATTAAAATTAGAATCAGAACCTAAAAGAAAAATTGGTAGACCATCGAGTTGTGTAGCTGATATTGCATTTAAAAAAGTATTAGAATACTTTGAAAGTAATTCTCAAAATCCGATTACAATATGTGACCTAGTCCAGAAAATGACAGAAATTTGTGGTGAAAACGCCTACAGTGCCGTGTGTATGAAAACTAAAGTGATGAACCATTATGGAAACGCTATTATAGTGACAGAATTAAATGGAAAGCAAAATGTTGTTCAATTTAAAAGCACTGCAGCTTCTATTCTGCATTCATTTTTCAAACAATCAGGACAAGAAAGTAACTATAACAAAAAAGAACTATTAATCAAAACAGCAGCAAAGCTTATCCAAAACGACTTGAAAACATTGGAAGCTCCAAATGGATTTTACCCTTCAGCAAGTGATGTAGAGTCATTAGAGTGCAATAGAATGTTTGTACCTGAAAGCCTCCAACTGTTCCTAAAGACAATCATCGAAACAAAAAACTCAGAGAGGAAAGTCATATCCATTGGACAAGCAATTGCTCAAGACGCTCACCCAAGATTGCAGATTGGTCTAGGGGTTCAAATGCACCACCACTTTGGGTCAAAGTTTTTGATAGAAGTCCTTAACAACTTGGGGTTTTGTTCTTCATACAAAGAAATACAGAAATATGAAACAAGTGCAGCTGCTACACAGGGCACAAACTTACAGACCAACAACAATCACTTTTTCTAATTTGTTGCAGACAATGTATATCATAATACACGTACATTAGATGGCCACAACACGTTTCATGGTATGGGTATTATCGCTTCCATTACACAATCAATTGAAAACAAAAGGGAAATTCCAAGAATAAATGTGACAAACGAAGACCTAATAGCAATAGGTAAAATAAGTATTCATTACTATAAGCAAAAAGCAAACACAATGGAACAGATGATATTTAAGAAGTTGGTGGATCTTACCAGTTGCACAGACATCACACAAGAATGTGAATTCCTTCTTAAAATAGCAAGATCGCTAAACGTTAGCTTACCAGGTTGGTCTGGAATTATGCAACTTGTTCAGCAAGGGTCACATCATGGTCAATCATCAATTGTATTCCTACCGATGATAGATATGAACCCAAGTGACATGTAATGTATATATTCAACTTTAAAGTTTGTGTCTAATGAGGCATCAAGAATCAACGCATGTCCAGTTATCACGTTTGACCAACCATTGAATTGGAAGGCAATACATATTGTAGTCAATGAACAAGAGAATAGTGACATCAAGAACATAATAGTTCGACTGGGTGGATTTCATACAGAAATGAGTTTTCTGGGAAGTATAGGTAGACTTATGAAAAATTCGGGCTTACATGAACTCTTGGAAACAGTGTATGCATCAAATACAGTTGACAACATGTTGAGTGATAAAGCTGTAGCGCGAGCTATTCGTGGACATTTTCTAGTGGATGATGTACTGAATAGCATTCTGCTTAGGACTTTATTCCCAAATATTAAAGATGAATATGCAGTTCCTGACAATGACATGTAAGTCAATACTGACAATGTGCCGGAAATGATGGACAATATTACGTTAAATAATAGTGAAGATGAAACAAACACTACTATATTGAAGATTCAAATTCAAGACCTTATGTCGAAAAATATTTCTGCATATAGTTTAAGAACAGATACAAGGCTTAAAGAAATATCGGGAAAATATGAAGAAGGAAAAGGTACCTTTAAAGAAAAAAGAACAGCATCCCTTTGGCTTCAATACATGGAAATGATTGACATTTTGAAAACGTTCATTAAGGCAGAAAGAACTGGAAATTGGAAACTGCACTTAAGATATGTTCAAGAAATGTTGCCGTTTCTAGCAGCAGCCGGACATAACTTGTTCTTAAAATCGTGCTATATATACCTGCAACAAATGTGTAGTCTTAAGAAGACGCAGCCTGGTGTTTGGAATGCTTTCTGTGAAGGGTACCATGTTATTAGAAGAAGCGACAGGTTCTGGGCTGGTCTATCAACCGATTTAGTTATTGAACAGGTGTTGATGAGAAGTGTTAAATCCGTCGGTGGAATGACTCGTGGTCGTGGAATGAATGAATCACAGAGAGCACAGTGGCTTCTATCTATGCCAGCATGTTCATATCTGAACTGTGCGATGCAAACATTTACTGGCTCCAGTTATGAAAAAAGTGATCAACACAAAGAAAACTATGATGCACGAATTAAACGAGACGAAAAAGACAGAACAACACTTCAAAACTTTATTGAAGAGCGCAGTCCATTCGCAGATGAGACTGCTCTTAGGAATATAGAAACTGGAGTAACGGCAGAGCCTAATGTTAATGTTGATCATGCAAAACGTGTAGGTCAGTAAGTGATAGATGGAATGCTTGGGGAAAAGGTACTCGAACACACGTTTAAAAGGTCAAGTCAAGCAAAAACATTAGGTTCTAAAAATACACTTAAAGTTGACGGAGAATAGGTCCATGTTGATGCACAACTTTTATTTCAACGTCTGCTTGTAGCTGCTGATGGAAACATCGACAATCCAGAAGACCTGTTCACGTATGAACTATCAAGTCAACCATCATCTTTGTTTGACACTAGTGGACTTTTAAGGGAGGCACAACAGCCTGCTTTGGCAAATGCTATTTGGGCAAAAGGACCGTGTGGAGTTGATGAGCTTCCAAATCGGACGATACAGTATGTTTTAGCCGGAGGGTCATTATTGCACAGGATTCCGTGGACATATTCTACTACATTCGATACAATATGCCAAGGCTATACAAATCTTATAGACAGCAACTATGGTACCCCTATTGTTGTGTTTGATGGCTATATTGCCGGCCCAACAACTAAAGATGTTACACATGATCGAAGGTCGAAGGGGATAAAGGGAACTAAAGTAAACTTCAACGGTACAACGCCATTCAAGACAAAGAAAGAAGTATTTCTTAAAAACAATGAGAATAAGCAAAAATTCATAGACCTATTGACCTCTCACCTTGAACGACAGGGGTGTCAAGTACTGCAGGCGGATAGTCATGCAGATGTTCTGATAGCGCAGACAGCAGTACCGTCAACTGGAAATTCAACAACTTGTGTGGTTGGAGAAGACACAGATGTACTTGTTATTTTACTGTATCACGCGATTGATAACGGGAATGAAGTGTAGAACAGTTCATTCCCGTTATCAATCGTGTGAGACAGTAAAATAACAAATACATCTGTGTCTTTTAAACACGGCTTAAAAAAGAAAAAAATCTGGGACATTATGAAAACAAAAAAGGTACTTGGTGAAGATCAATGTCGTCGTTTGCCTTTCTTACATGGATTTACCGGTTGTGACACAACATCAAGAATATATGGAATCGGAAAGCACGTAGCTTTTAAGAAACTAATGTCAGACGGCCATTTAAAACAACAAGCAGATACGTTGATAAAACAATCTACAAAGGAAGAAATTATTCAGGCAGGAAACAAAACATTCATATCACTTTATAATGGAACACCCAATCAAGATTTGGATAAACTAAGATACACTAAATTTATGACTAAAGTTCATACAAGTAAGAACGTTGTTCATGTATAAAGTATACCACCAACAAGCGCAGCTGCTCAGTACCACAGTTTACGTACATACTTGCATGTACAAACATGGATAGGTGTAGAGATGGACCCATTAGAATGGGAATGGTGTATAAACTCTTCAGGGGAAAAATTTGAACCTGTGAAAACCAATCTGCCGGCAGGACCACATAGATTGCTTCAGAGCATTAGTTGTAACTGCAAAGTTAACTGTGAGACAAAACGATGTAGTTGTAGAAAGCATGGCTTGAACTGTTCTTCTGGCTGTGGTGATTGTAGAGGAACAAGTTGCAGCAATGCGCCGTCGATCACAGAGGATGATTTAGAATATTAAGTATGGTTATGTGTAAGAGACATCAAAAAAGCAAACAATATGTGTCTATGTATATCAATTAAATGTTTATAATATGAGTATACACTAGTTAAAACAACCTCATTAGTATCACATTTAACATTAAAAAGCATATTTGATCCATTATTTCTATACATCAATTAATACAATAATTTGATCAAGTTCGTTTTTTAATATTTTTATAACATATATTAAAAGAATATTGTAATTAATGTAATTATATTTTCTGGATACTTCACATTATTTTTGATTGATAATGTACTTTAAAATGCAACTATAATGTTATAATAACACAATTAATAATCATAATGGTTTTAAAGTATGTAGTTTGAAAAAAATGTTAAAAATAATTTTTGAATGGAGTGGGTGGGGTATTTTGACATGGTAAATCAACACATTTCTGCTTAATTTTTTTTTTCACTTGACTTAATGTTCCATGTTTGAGTAAAATATATATACTAAGGTAATAAATACACACTGAGAACACAAAACCTATGTAATTTATGTTTTTCCAATCTGAAATGGAGATAAATGATTTTACGCTAATTTGAATTTAAAGAAATAGGTGACCATTAATATACAAATATTTCGGAACTTTCCCCTACTCCTAAAATTTGGGACTTTTTTTCTGAGACACTTGAACTGTTTAGGATTTAAAATCTGGTGAGACATTTTCTGTTGGAATTAGTTTGAGGTTTTGCTTAAAATCAGGTTAATTTCTCTAGCCTATTGAGGTCCACATTTCTCATGAAACATCCATAACTATCGAGTAAAAGGCAACACAATACTCGAAGCGAGAGAAACAAAAAAATCGGCCGCCATATTTACGACCGAAACGCTGACTTAACACCGCCCCTGACCAGTCCTAAAGTTAGGACCAAATCGGGCCAATATTTAGGACGTCTTAGTTTGGACGATTTTGATAAAACGGTCTACGGTCCTAACTTTGGTGTTAGGACCGGTCCTAACTAAGACCGGCCTTAGTTTAGTAGCTGACATGCCACACAACAAGAACAGAATAATAATTTACTTTTGTGCAAGCATTTGATATACTGTAGTGTATGTGAAAGTTTATTAACATTTACTAAACTTTAAAGAAGACAATGGTGTAGTTAAACTTACATAACATACATATTCACTAATGTAAATATAGACATGTAGTAATGAGGCTGGCCAGTTCCTGCCTTCATTTTGCAAGCCATGATTAATAGTGGAGTGCTCAGAGATGAGAATATGAAGCGGTTGGTATGGTTTCTTTTAAATACACAGACTAAAAAGCTGTCATGAAGTTGAATTACAAATATCATTAAATGGATAACATGCTATAAAACAAGATTTTTTTATCAATGAAGCGGGACAGGTCTGCCTTCTTTATCCATGCTTTATAAACACATGAAATACTATAGATAGGTATCCAAGTTGCAACAATGCTAAAGTAAAAATAATTCCTGACTGCTATTATTTGAGTTAATAAGATAAACAATTTGAATACAATATACTACATTTAAATGGCTGAAATTACACTCAACAAGATCAGTATTCTGTAAGGTTTTGAAAATTATAAAATGTAATGAATAGGTGTGAATGTAATAAGGCTGGTCAGTTCCTGCCTTATTTTATCAGTTTCCATATACAAGTTTCACTGGTAGAGGGTTGTGAAAAATGATAGATAGCAAGCATAGTACTGGTTTGTCACTTAGTGATCATGAAAAGGTGTGTTGTCACTATGATATAACTGAAAAACGTTTCGAAATCCTGTAAGATCCCAATGAAATTAAAGAAACACTCTTAAAACTCATTTAGCATTTAATGTACGCTGGGCATATGCATTAAGCTTCCTCAACACAGCCATAGGGTCCACTTGGTTCTTTTTACCCTCTGATGTGTATTGAAGAACCGTACAATTGAATTACTCTTGTCATGAAGCTTTTATAACAGTTGATTCTTATCTTATTCCTCACAATAATTTTCTTTTGAATCCATAAGTTGTTTACCACCTGCAGAGTTTACTCTAGTGTGTGCCACAAACAACGCACCAGGATTTCTAGACTTAAATGATTCTTTTACCAGGATGAATGGATATTGCATAATGAATCTATTTAATTCACCGGCGCCAATTGTCATGCCCTGACAGCGATGAATAGTAGTTCCGCAGCACAATCTTAGAGGAATCTGATTTTCTTTGCAAGCATAGCAAGGCCGTTAAATTCTCCTTTCAATAGGAACCCACTGGTACAATGCAGAATCATTATCAATAAAGTTTGGTCTAGTGATTTAATTGAAAGAAACCATGACAACATCTGGTAGAGAAGTCTGGGGAGAGTTATCATTGAGATTCAGAATGTCCTGCACAATTCCCATAGACCCGTTGAACAGTCCAAGCTGAACAGTTAAGTTACTTGTTAGCATAACTTTTGACCCAACACATAGGTTAAGGGTGTTGTGAAGTCCTGCAGCTTCATCATCAGTTGAGGTTTTAGCATGAGGGCCTGTATTTCCAGCAGTCAGTCTAGCAACATGTGCGTGTGCATTTGCTTTATAAAGATTTTGAACATAATGTTTGCTCTCTAATTCATGTGTAGGAAAAACAAATAAACCATTTACAGACATATCTTGAAGAAGTTGATTTCTAATGATATCCCATTGAAACTTCTGCAGCCATAATGTATCTTCAGATGTCAGACTGCAATTTCTTAATGAAAGTAGGATATCTCTTAAATGTTTTTGTTCATCATTTTGTCTGACCATTGTTATCATTTCAACAACATCATTAAACTCTTTCCAGAATAAATGACCATGCATTGCAGCAAATGAAGCAGAAGACTTTGTTATATATACTGGTGTATCACAGACGGGTGGAAGTTGCACATCATCATCCAGGAATATTACTACTGGAAAGCCACACAATAGTTTTCAAGATCCCATACCAAATCTACAGTGATGTACCATTTATCCTAAAGTTGTAGCCCCAACAAGGGAACATTCGTCCACTATCAATACTTTGAGACCAGAACAGTTATTTTGGATGGTTTACCTAATAGCACCATCTGGCAATTTCATTTCATCTTAAGCTTATGTGGAAGTAAGTACTTTCAGAACGTCATGAATAGTACGCCCTGAGATAAGATCGGTGCTATTTCCAGTTGAGCAAAGAACTAGAATGCCTTTGTTACTATTGAAAATAATTTTGACTGCAAATACAAGGCGCTTAATCAAACAGGATTTTTCTGTACCACCTGTTACGACTAGACGAAGAGGTTTAGTGGATTTTGAATCTTAACCAGCTTTGTTCTGCAGAAGGGTCGATACAACAATGTTAAAATCAAATATTAGCTCTTCGTTTAACATATTTAAAGATTCTTCTGTTATATCAGAAGTTTTAAACGAAACTGATCCAAGTTCTTCCAACAACTTCCAACCATATCCATTTGGGTAATCATGTTTAGTTTGACTCCAGTCATAGTCCGGGCCCCCATCATCAAAATGAATGTCAAAATCAGTTTCTGCAAAATCATTCGAAGGTTTCAGTAACTGAACTCATTCTGGCTGATCCTTCTTCTTCCTCGTATTCGAAATTAGAAGCAATTTCATCAGTTTCATTTTCATTTGGCGAAGGCACATGTCGTTTGGCTCTTTCGATACCAGCCTTGACAACATGAGGACAATGGTCAGTTTCCATAAATGTATTAAATGTGTCAGTCAAAGATACAGTATCTTCTGTTATATCATGTTACTTCCTCAAATTTGGCCAGTGGAGAAGAAGCATTGATCAACAATAGTCATCATTGAGGGGACACGTAGCACGTAGTGATGTGCCACTTATAACAGGAACAGTTCCTCTTTTGCATATGTGCTTATACCATGAACATTTATGGACATCTGGTCTTGACAGATATTTGTCAAGGGGAGTCGATTTTGTCAATGTGCATCCCTTTCTATCTAGAACTCTAGATCCGGTAAAACTTGTCGAATGACATTTAGTGATTTCATGTTGATTTCATTAATGGTAACGGTATTATATGTACCAGTATGTTTCCTTCAATCAAATAATGCATGTTGATTTTTTACACTTTTCTTAACCATGCATTTCTTAAAAGAGGTCTGGACATCATTTGATTTTGTACTTTTCAGGGGGGTTTTCTTCCTAGAATTTTGCAAATTTACTCCTTCTTGGTGCAATTTCCATCTTTCTTCAAAGCATCAAATTTCTTTTTATATTTTTTTAATTTAGTTATTTTAGACCTTTCTTATTTTGCTTTTTTGGGCTTTAAGCAGGAGTGATTATTATTGGCATTGGAAGAAGCTGGTGGTGTTTTTATTGAACAATATGGATGTCAAAGGACACAGTGTTCTGACAAATATATTTGGACCTTGGATTCAGACTTTAACAATGTTCATTCAAAACAACACCTATCATTTTGACATATTATTTATAGATAACATGATAGAGTAGACATAGCTATATGTTTAGAATTAAATGATTTTAAATAAGTTGTCAGTAAAATCATCAGCTAACTTCCAGTTTCTAGGATTAAAATCCCTATTTCAACTAAATGTTGTATTTTGTCTAGAAATATCAGGAAGTATCTTTACTCAAATCATGAATAAAAACACTAACAAAATGGAAATTAAAACAAAAACAAATTAAACTAAACATTGAGTTAACAAGGACGATCCTGATCAAGCTGCAAAGGCTTATATACATCTTAGCTGGTTGAAGAGACTTTAACGCCGTTTTTGTAAGACGTGGTTTATTTCTGGGAGTAAATACACATGCTGCAAGAATTTGCCAGGTGCAGAAGTTCACTTATATTTATGTAGTTAGGCTACATGCTTGAAGACACATTTTTACGAAGCAGAGCATTTTCACGCATTTCCAGCAAACGGCTACGACAACAGTAGAAATTCCTTCAACTTGTCCATTTACTATGATGTTTTCAACTCTATTCACCCATTACACTTTCATTTAGACACACATTTTCTTTGAAATTCGATAATTTGAATCTGAATTAAATGGGATTGAATTAGAAGAACATTGAACATTTATTTCCAGTGTTTCATAACTATCTACTCCGCAAAACCGTTTTTCGGAAGTTTGACAAAAAAAACAAATATTTATGTAGTTTTTGCTTGGGACGGTTGTCAATTAAGCTTTTCCATTATGCAGATGCAGCTGACTGCATTGAAAACATTGTTGCAATAGAATAAACTGCCTTTTAGTTTAATATTTGAACTCTATTCAATAATTAAACTGTTATGTAAATAGGTTAGTCAAAAGTTTTAACAAGACTCAAACTCATCTGCTGTATATTTCTTTGTCATGAAAAGGGGTAAAACCAAATGATAATTGATGAATCTTTGTCAAAATCAAATTTGTTTCAGAATACTTTGACCTATTTAGCAGAACTGTGTTTCACAGGCTCTTATTTCTTTTCAACATTAATTGTTTATTTCAATATTTTATTTACAAGTAGCACTTTGTTTCCATAGTTACATATCAGGAAGAGTATCCTTGACATTTTGGGGAAACATAAGATTACTTTGTGTTTGATTCCAAAATCATTTAGTATAATTGTTAGTTGGGAGACCCTCTACAAATATTGATTGGTGGATAAACATGACTCCAAAGCGGCATCAACACAGGTTCAAAAGGGAACATTTCTT
The DNA here is from genome assembly GCA_031761405.1 of Serripes groenlandicus. Classification (NCBI taxonomy): domain Eukaryota; kingdom Metazoa; phylum Mollusca; class Bivalvia; order Cardiida; family Cardiidae; genus Serripes; species Serripes groenlandicus. Next base: position 34,776,166 of record JASEVX010000010.1, read on the forward strand.
GTTTTACTTGTATGTATAGAGTAAAGACATAGAAAACTATTTAATTGATATTAAATTAGGTGAGCGATTTAGGACCATCATGATCCACTTCAATGTGAATATAGTGAACACTTTAAAATCTTCTTGTTTCTTGGTGACCTTTTAACATGATATGTTGAAAACATGGACGTCATTGGACAGGGCTTGTTTACTTAAATGTTTAATGTAAAAACGTTTAAAAAATCATGTTCAAAAGTAAAGGCTAGATTTGAAAATATTTTGGCACAAATATTGCTTGAGTGACTCAATACCAAGATTCTGATCTTTTTGAAAACCTAGGATCTCATGGGGCTTAATGGTTTTTCCTAATATGTATACACATGTCCATCTTAGGTGAAACTTGAACAGTCTTCTTGTCAAAAGGAGTAAACCAAATTTGAACAAAAATAGGGGGACTTTGAGATCATATCTACAACACTGTTGAAAATATGATTTAATTATTATTTAGTTGGTGTTGACGAAATTGTGGCAAAAGAAGAAATTGCTCTATTAGAAGACGGGAATAAAACATACTAAACGACCTTTCCATATATTTGATTTGTAATTTTTGTTTTATTCCTGAACACATAAGTCAACTGATATATTAAGTCGGTCATCAAATGTGTTTCCTACCTAACTCGAAATGCACGTGTATTACGTGCTTTTTTACGTGCCGTTTGGCTGCCCTCCTTGGCGCTCAAGAATGCAGGGTTAGCATTACGACTGACTGATATCGGGATAAAAGGACCAATAGTACTGGTAAATTAACCAGGAAACGCCGAGATATAACTGAAAAAATATTGAAAGCACTTCAAAACCCTTTGACAAAATTGAAGCAGACGACTTTTTAAATGATTTTAACAAAAGGAGCATAGTCACGAGTCCTAGAGATTATAAACAATTATAAACCCTTTTCCACATGTAGACGCATTTTTACGAACATTTATAAGAAGCAGACGTTTTTTGAAACATTCCGACAAAAGGAGAAATTGTTCCAAACGAGAAATTTCTCCTTTTGCCACAGTGATTACAATTTTTTCTTTTCTTATATTTTCATTCATAGAGATTTTCCAGAAGGTTTTCAGAATGGTAGATTTGTTGTATGTGGGAGAGGGATTAAGTACATATACCTGAGCTGCGCTACCTGCAAACCAAAATGTTGGTTATTTTCTTTCCGTGTAGACGCAGAGCAGTATGAATCTCCGCATGGATCTGTAACTGGATCTAACCTTCTTAACCATTTCCCACATGTAAACGCATATGAAGCAGACGTATTTTGAAAACATTGTGATAAAAGGAGAAACTGTTCAAAACCAACAAGCTCTCCTTTTGTCACAATGTTGTCTACTGTATTTATTAATTATACTTTAATTTATAGAGAGTTTCCATACCTTTACCTAGATGTTTTTAAAGTCGTCCTTTTCATATAGATCTGTTGTATGTGGGACAGAGTTAACGTATTCATGAAAACCAACCGATATCAATTTTCATTCTGTATAAAGTTTTGGATCCAAATAAACCTGCACACAGAGCACGTGCGACCATTGTAGTCTCAGATCAATGTGAGAATCCGCATAATTATATCTGTATCTTGATCTACAGATGTCGATCGATGGTCACAGACGGTTCTAAGAAACGTTTTAATCCTTTCCCGCATGTATAGACGCAGTTTGATTCATATGAGGCTGTCGAAATTTAAAAACATTGTAACAAAAGTAGAAATTGTTCAAAATATTCCTTTTGTCACAAGTCAACGGGGGTTCAATCAAACTGTTTAACCATTTTCCACTTGTAGACGCATTTTGACGAATATGAAGCGATATTTGAAAATGTTGTGACAAACGTAGGTATTATTCAAAACGAGCAATTATTTTGCCGCAATGGTGACAAGTCACAGAGGGATCTAAGAAAAGTCTAAGCCTTTCAGCACATGAACACACACTTTGACGTACATGAATATCAAGTAGAAAAAACATTGTGACAAAAGTAGAAATTGCGAAAAACGGGCAATTTCTCCTTTTGCCATTATGTTTTGAGATTTTTTCAAGTAACAAAACGTTCATTTAGGTTTTTTCTATATTTCCGCCTAGATGTTTTCAAATTCGTGTGTTGCAGATTTATTTGTATATGGGAAAGAATTAACGAGGACTTGAGACGAGCTCCATGCAAGCCTACCATGTATAACTTTCTTTCTGTGAAAAGTTTGTGAAGATAAAATAAACCTGCACGTGCGACAAGTTTTAGACGAAGATCAATGTGAGGATCCGCATATATCTGTATCTCGATCTACACTTATCGATCGATAGTCACAGACTGTTCTTAGAAACGTTTTAACCCTTTCCCTGATGTAGACGCATTTTGATGCATTTGAAGTAGTCGACTTTTGAAAGCATTGTGACAAATGTAGACATTGTTCAAAACGAGCAATATGTAATTTTGTCTCTTTCCAACCAGCTTCTTAACCCTTCCCACAATTTGATGCATATGATGCGACTTTTGAAAACATTGTGACATTGTGACAAACGGAGAAATGGTTCAAAACGAGCAGTTCCTCCTTGTGCCACAGTGGTCACAAGTCGAGGAGGGATCTAAGAAAGTTCAAAACAGTGTAGCAAAAGTAGAAGTTGTTCAAAGAAATTCCTTTTGTCACAAGTCAAGGAGGGTTCAAACAAACTTCTTAACCCTTTTCTACATGTAGACGCACTTTGGCGTTTATGAAGAGATATTTGAAATTGTTGTGACAAATGAAGAATTTTCTTCAAAAACGAGCAATTCCTTCTTTTGCCACAATGGTGACAAGTCACGCAGGGATCTAAGAAAATGTAAATTGAATGAATTGTGTAAGTCAAGGATTACACCAATTTACATTTACAAAAAGTATTCACAGCTGTCCTCAAGATTTAATCTATTCCATTACTTTATTGTATCATCACGTCACTGTAAAATCCTATTGTACTAAGACAATGGGCATACGTGTTCAAATATATTAATAACAAAATTCAATTCGCTGTAACAAGAAACCACCAGCTGCCTGTCTAGCTTGGCATGGTAATAGTATAACTCCACCATATTGACCTGATACTGACCATAATGCAAATTTGTGTTAACCCTTTCTCATATGTCGACCTTTCTAACGGCGCTGCAGCAGATGACTATTAAAAACAATGTGAAAAAAATAGAAATTGTTCAAAACGAGCAATTTCTCCTTTTGCCACAATGTTTTCTACTCTTTGCAGTAATTATACCTGCTTTTAAAGAGTTTTTGCGTGTTTTTGCGAAGATGTTTTCAAAGTCGTCTTCTGTCAATGTTAGGGGCATGACTAGCACCAACAAGACTTGGGGTTAAGCGTGTATGAAGGTGACAAAAGCATCAACTAACCCTTTTCCAGAGACATATAAACACACGAAGTAAAACAAGGTATTCCGAGTGATTAATCAGAGTCGTCAGACGCTTGTCATTTTCTATAAAGCGCTTGCAATATACGGATCATTATCAAGATAATATTACGCAAGAATATCGATTTCTGGCTATACCCGTGACAAAAATTGTGATCTCGATTGAAATTCCCGAGTACTTTATCTCTGTGTTTATATGTCTCTGTTTTACTTCGTAGGTTGTATAACAATCAAAGCGAAGTCTTATTTGTCCCACAATAATAATAAAAGTAAAATACTAGTATTGTCCCGTCAATATTTATTCATTTATCTTTGGTTTAATATTGGCATACGAGAACAAATCTGTGTACTTAAATGTGTTAAACTGTATGTTGCTTTAGACATGTATGTGTTTTTTATGAAATAAAGTTTATTAATATTATTATTGTTATTATTATATGTCTCTGATAAAAGAGCCACCTTCTCACCTGCGAATATTTAATCCTGGCTACTTTAGTAAGATGAGAATGATAATACATGTATATCCAGAAAATATGGTGTATAGGCACACCATGAGACTTCCCTACAAGACGCAATGTTTTAAGTTGACACATAATAATTGAAAGCTGTCATTTAGACTAATTCATTAGCATTGTATTTTTGCTTATTGTAGTGAACCCTCGCTTCCTTTACATCAAAACAAATAATACGTTCCACTGGAATGATCACGTGGTTTGTAAATCTCGATCAGTAGACGCTTGACTCGCGTGACCTTTCAAAGATTTAGTTCTTCGTAAGGCAGATGCAATCCCATGTACCTGCTGAGATTTGAATTCAGACCTCTTGTTAAACCAGGTATGTTACCATTAAACTACACTATAGGTTTTTACTTTGAGCAGCAGTTTATGAAAATATGTGTAATTTTATTACCAGTAAAGTATAAGATTTTTTTTTGTTACAATGAATGTATACCAGTTTAAATTTTATCTTTATTATTGTATACATTATACAATTTCACACAGAAAAATGGATTTCACAATAAATTACATAGAAAACAGAAAACATACATTTCTGTGGTATTTCAGTTATATCAGAGGACAAAACACTTATGAGGCCAGTCTTTTGTGCAACATGCAAAAATGATATCGGTGACGAATTTCACTATTTACTACACTATCCAGCCTTTAACAAAATTCGGATCAAAGATTTAGACAAATATATCTACACAAGACAAAAAATGCATAAATTAACAAAATTACTGAATATTAAAAATGAACTTAAAACTTTCATTAGGGACTGATTTCAGGATTTTCTGGCTGCAAGTTGATAAAACTTGGCATGGATGTTCCTTATATGGCCCCACTTTAACAGTTGTCCACATACTTCCATTCAGGGGACAATTTGTTGTAATGACGACACAAATAAAAACTATTCAAATTTTCTTGTCAAAAACTACTGGCCCAGCCGGATTTCAAAATAGTTTCCCTGAAATGTTCATTGACTGAATCTCTCTGAACCTCCATCAAGTTTGCTCGAGTGGGTGAAGTTTGTAAAAAACACAGAAACAACTTGATGGAAGTTGATTTAACATTGACATATTTCTCAATTTAACAAGGCAGAAACTTCAAAATGTTTCTGGCTAAACCTGCTGTCAAATTTTCCTTCGATTATTCATGTATTTAATTTGTATACTTGTGATCTCTTGCACTCTCAAATCTTCCTGCAGCCCCAAGGCCGTCAGCACGTTCAGTGCTTTGATTAACTGCTTTGGGAATATCGCTGATATCATTCAGCTTGTAAAAATTACCAACGTGCCATACACGATCAAAAGCTTGACGAGCATCTTAAAAGCACGCAAATAACTTGCTATTGTTCTCTTTACAAACAAATCAACTTTCTTTGAGAAGGACCACCCATATTTGATTGAAAAGTGTATCGGTTTGTTTTTTGACTTTTGTAAACGATGTAGTAATACATTCTAATACAATTTTACACTAGAGGACGAAAAGGTTATATCCCGATAACTATTAAATTCATTGTTTGGTTTACCATGATCTTTGTATTATGTTAATATAGTACCACGCTTAAGTGCGGTAGGAACATAACTATTACACTACATTAAGTCAAATACCAATCGTTAGGTAATGTTTTACCATTCAACCAACATGAGGTGTTCATTACATGCACGGTCAATACCACACAGCTTGCACGTTTTTATTGTAGATAATGCAGACAACACTTCATTTGTGGTCTCCATCAAATATAATAGACTCTTTCTTAAATATGTTAGTGTTATTTGTATAGTGTATGGTATCGTACGTGTTGCATTCTGTATCTGCATGAGGGAAGCAAAGTGGCGACCCCATTCATAGCAAATTGTTTCGGGGTCTCCCTCAAATTTAAGTCAACAAGTAAAACTTTCTCTATGGGACTTACGGTTGCATTTCGTAATTGCATGCAATTGTTTGAGACTGGCAGAACAATATGGTTTTATGTATGAGGGTACATGATATGTGGAGACTTTGGTGATATCTGTCGAAATGAACTGGTATAGATGTCTATAAAACCGAAAAATCCTTTACTGGTAAATGGTCTACAGTCTACACTGTCTTTCAGACGACTACTGAGATTAAAATCATAATTAGGAAGTTCTTTCCGTATAGTGAAGAATGAGATTGTGATAATCAATACGCTGTTTGTGAAAAACAAACACATAGGGGCCAGGATAATTCCTATTATGATTATTTTTTATTTTGTTTTATTGGCGTTTAACGCCGTTTTCAACATTATTTCAGTTATATCACGGTGACAATTAATTTATTCATGATCGATGTGTAAACAAATCGGGCCAGTACTTGGCTAGAAAATGTGCATTACCAAAGACATCTGCAGCATGACCGCCGCGACTAGGGATCGAACCCGGGCCGCCGGTCCAAAATGTCCTACGCTAACCGCTCGGCCACGGCGGATTCTTGAATATTAAATGAGTGGAAAGATATGCACCGGAATGACTTAAAGCAAAGCCTTGTCCTTCCTTAACAACGATACGACGCATATCAATGTTGAATCGATAGGATCGTGCCAATATGGCGTCTCCATATAAGGAATATAAACCCCGCCCTCAACGACCACCGGACGCTTATTTGACGGATGGCCACGTTTTAAATAAGGAAGTGGTCTCTGTCGAGAGGCGCATCCGCCCAGTGTTCAGACAGAGATATGTACTGTGTCATTTAAGTCTTATATTCTTGTCGGGGTGTACCTAATCACATAATTTAGCAACTCTAAAAATGCGAAAAGAACTATGTTTGTTTGTGTGTACTATTGTTATATTCTTGATGATAATTGGACATATGAGAAATAAAAAAACACAAGTTACACTAAAATATTATCAAGTCAGTGAAATGCTTCGTAATCAGACCATCCCTCGAATAATACATTTCATATGGAATAACGAAAGTATTCCTAACGAATTTGCAGAGAACATTAGGGGATTCGCAAAGAATAATCCTTATCCGCTATGGGAATATCATTTCTGGACCAAAACATCGGCGCTTAGCTTCGTCAAGGATAACTATCCGTTTTTGTATGATCGGATGTCAAATCCTAATGGTAGGTAGATTTGATTGATCATTTGATAAATGTATGACACCGATTTCAAAAAATTTCAGTCATTTCACGACGGCTAGATTACTTACGCATATGATTTCCTGGCCGGGCGTGTACCGACGAATGACGGCAGAACATAATGTTCTGTCGGTTTATAAAGTAAATTTCCGTGGAAAATGAGCCGTCCAGCGAGAAAACCAACATTATAGTCCGCGCAGACTGATCCTGGCTGACACATTCCGTCTCATTGGGATAGAGATACAGAGTCATGATTCCTGAAACAGACAAATCCACAAGAGGCGAAAAGTGTCTGTCCGGGTTAGCCTGTAGACGCGACATGCTTAGGTTGATCCGTACACTTTTAACTCTTTCAGCGCCAAAGGCAATAATGAGCTTTTTGCAAACAATACAGATTCAGGTGAGTCAGCTCGTAACGAGCTGTCTCGCTGAAATCTCCATTATTTGGCTGTGAGTTATAAAACTATTCCAAAAATCCTATAACATGAAAATAGAGTCGTCCGAGTTTGAACATGGAAGAGTCTACTTTAAACAATTCGGCGCTGAAAGGGTTAATGCAAGCCAAGTCATCGACATATACACTTATGCTATATGTATACTATTTGATGGCATATGGATTCCCATATAGGGAAGGAAACAATATAACATTAACAGAAAAGTAGAAACATTAATTCCATACAAAATAATCATAGAAAACGTCTCTAATAATACCTCGAATAGAAAACAGTGAAGTAGGACTTCAGTAAAGAAATACATTTGTGTCTATTTTCAGCGACGTCTGATATTTTACGTTCTGATATGCTACGTTACCTCATAATATATAGTTATGGCGGAGCCTACTTCGACTTGGATACGGTCAGCGTCAAACCACTGGACAATTACTTCGATACACACGAGTGTTCTGTCGCCATGGAACCCGGAGAACACTTCTTCCTTTGGAATACCGACCTACTGTTAACCAACGCTGCTCTGCTATGTGTCCCTGGGCACCCGTTCTATGAGCTTATTATTTGGCAAATATCACAGTTATCCGATAAATGTACCGATGCTTTTTATTGTACAGGTCCACACTTTCTAACTTCTTTACATAGACAAGTTAACAGAACGTCTGGTGTTGTTAGCCGTCTGCCAGACATACAGCCGTCTAACGTCTTTCAGGACGCCTATGACATACCCATGCTCGACGGACTACTGCAAAAGAACTGCATGAATACCACGGGTTTACCTCCGCATAAAGTGTCCATATGTCAGATATGGAAAGCTAGAGGAATGAAGAACAGAACACTGAGTGAGAAGGCATTAACCTATCACACGTGGTATCATACTAACATGCATCCCATTACTTTCTCGGAATCAAACGGAGTTTTCAAAGTTCTTCCTCATGCTAAAATATATGGTCAAAATGTATGAACATTATCGATGAAACAGCTGTTTATTGTTGATGTCTTTTTAAAAGTCAAACCTACTCAAGTTTTAACAAATGACCTACTCGGAGACCAACGGACTTTTTAAAGTTCTTCCTCATGCTAAAATATGTGTTCAAAATTAATAAACATGATTGGTTTAGACAATTGTTTTTGTTTGTGGGTTTTATTTCGAAAGTATTTCCAAGAGTCAACACTACACGTGAGACCTTTTTAATGCGACTATGTGTGGTCAATATCAGCCCATGACGAGTCTCCCTGCTTGTACATATGCGTTTAGCTCTTTCTAACATATGAACAATCTGTAGCAGACGACCCCGAACTCGTCTGGTTGAAACATTTAAACCTATATAAATTAAAGTTTAATCATTGAATATGAGCAATTTCTCATTTTGCCGCAACGTTTTCTAAAGTCTGCTTCGAATTCGTCAGAAAGCGTCTGTAGGTTGGAAAGGGTAAACGTACGAAGCCTTTATATATTGGACGACCAGTGCGTTCAGTGGCCGTTTACCGAAAGGAAAAGACACAACCCACGTAATGCCCTAGTCAGACACACGCATACGGATTATGCGGATGCTACTGATGTCTCGTCCGTATCTATCCCTTCTATTCGTTATGGTCCGTATCGCATCCGCAGAGTCCGTAACTGTCCGTACCGTTCAAAAGTTTCAAAATTCAGGCGCGGATGAGTAAACCGTAATGATCCGTAACTGAAGCTAACTGAAGTCATTTATCCGTATCTAATCCGTATCCAAACCTTTTTATTCCGAGGTCCACCCCAAGTAGTGGACTTATACGGTTTCATGCGTATTGTAACCTTTAGCTACGGTTAATTACGGATCTCGTTCTGCGTATTGTTACCGACTGCTACCTAAAGAAACGTTTCATTACGGATAGCTTGCGTTCCAATACTGACAGATACCTATTTGTGGGGATGAATGCGGATAATTTCAAATAACTAATTTCAGATACGGATTGTTACGGAGTCATGCGTTCCGTTAACTTCTTGTGCGACGATCTCTAGCACCTTTCACCAAGTGCTAGATGCCTCGGATGGCAAGCACATACGCATCTGGTTTCCTGCCCACGGTTTGTTTGGCACGAGAACGGCGACGAGATCGTCACCAACCTAATGACAGCTGAGGGTGGACAAGGAGGTCGCTGCAGGCTACTGCAGCCGGTGGAACTTTCACCAACTGCTATGTGCCTTGGATGGCAAGCACATACGCATCTGGTATCCTGCCCACGGAGGGTCTCAGTTCTACAACTACAACGGGTATTACTCCATTCTTGAGACGGAATGTGTCGGCTCGGATTAGCCTGCGCGGACGGCGCAGGCTGGTCTGGCTCGATACATTACGCATACTCTATAATGTTGGTCTTTCCGTGGAACTGCTCATACATATCGATATGTTATTTTAGGTTATTCCTTGTAAAGTAATTAGCAGTCTCATTGTCTTGATTAAAGAGTAGAAACAGTGTATACATTTTACCATTTGAGAGAATTCATGCATTAACATTTTATGAAATCTACACAAAGCGAGACATTTCTTTGAACCGTAAAAGAACTTTCAGTAAAGTAGAATTACTATTACAAAGAGAAATCTACTTTTGTTAATGCTGACATCGTAATAATAGTTTAACATTAGCGTCTGCTGCGAGTCAATGAATGATAACAATAGTAGATAACAGTAAATCAGTCAATAAGTTGCGGTTTATTATCTCCCCTGTTTATCGCATGAGGAGCATAGTGTCATATTGTTAATTCACAATCAATCGTCGGTAAATAATAGGTGTCACATTGGATGTTGATACCACATTGTGAGACTATCGACGAAAATAAGTCTGGAAAGAGCGCAAATTATTAACACGTTGTTATAGGCACGTGATCTAAAAGGTAATACGTACACCGAAATTGGTTAAATTCCCCGCTTCAGGTAAGATTTGGAGGTCTGTTAAATACTTTCTGAAAATGTTCATTCAAACAGATCTTCTGTCTTTGAGGTGGCATCTCCATGTTTATATTTAACGGATGTGTTAATGGTCTAACTTTTTGGCGAAAGTTCAGCGAGATTTGTGTCTCCTTTCCCTCAGATAATTTCTGATTCAAGTACGAACTGTTAAAAATATATTGCAGGCAGAGCTCTGGATAAGGGGCGATTGCGTGTTCTAATATCCTTATTTGACACTCATACGGTTTGGTTTGATAATCAAAGAGATATTATGGGGGAAAGAGATGTATATCCCTACTTATCTGGTCATCTGATTAAAGCTCACCAGGTTGTGATGTTTAGGGCATTTGGTTGTTTTATGGAAACATTTTCTTCTTGGTTTAATCTTATAATTGACCTGGCTACCAGGTTGCTGAAACAGACAATATGAACTATATAACTGGTAAATTGAGAGATGACTACTGAATCGTCTTAAAATCCAGAGTATTTTTACCTAGTACTTTGAAATCGGTACCAAATTTGTTGAAAAATATATGAGCCTCCCTGCGAGAAAACAAACATTATGGCCTCTGCGTAATGTATTGATCCAGATCAGCCTGCGCAGTCCACGCAGACTGATCCATGCCGACAGATTCCTTCTTAGGGAGATAGTGGTATAGAGGAATGATTCCTGAAACAGCGGGACGGCTTAATTATGGGCCACTGGATGATTCGTTGTTTTGTGGATGTTTACACTTTCATATAATCCAATCTATCTTCTTTCGTTTGATACAATTATGTATAAGTTTCATATGGTGACTATTGAAGACACCGTTATGGACGTCAAAAGAAGATATTATTATTATTATTATTATTATTATTATTATTATTATTATTATTATTGTTATAATTATTATACGAATAGGTGAAATCGACTCAATTGATTAATGTAATCAGTTTTATACATTTTGTTGTATGCTCGAATCCCAGCTTTACTTTTCATTTTTGCCTTTCATTTTTATTTTAACGTCAACGTCATTTTCATTATATACGCGCTCGACGCTCAGAAAAAAAAGAACGTGAATTATACCTTTAACGTAATTTTAACAGAATCGTGCTATTTTAAATGTGACTTAAAATCGATATAATTTTGGTCACAATACACCATGTATTTTCAACCAGTTTCAACCCTCATTTGAAACAATTTCTAAGCGTTAACAGGTAGAACACCCTATACCATTGAAAAGAGCTTTGAAATAATCCAAAGAAAATGGGGGAGGTCAAGTTTTAGTCAAGAAATAACTCCCCACGCAAAGATGTTACCGTCATTGTGAACGAAATCGGACAGGGACGACACTGGTTTTTCACATACTCTACATCATTTTAATATTATATATATCCAATGCGTTATGGTGAAGGTATCACTCATTTCTACGCAAATGTATTTTATGATAAATAAAATGATTTATGTCATCGCGGTGTATCAAAATTAATATATTCAATAAAAACTATTTAGTTGATCTGCGTTGTCAAAAGTCGTAAGAAGAAACGACGCCTTCATTTAGGTCACATCAATCAGGAAAACGATTAACGCTTTTCTCTGGAAACTATTTGTTACCAATAACCAATCAGCGAGCAGCTATCACGCGTCTCTTCAGGGTGTGGAATATTTCGATCGACGGAGTTCCTTTGATAATCGAAGATAAATAATTATTAATTGAAACCGTCGATTTGGAAAAATCAAACGTAATTATTTCCATAATTTAATTTAAAAGTACTTATAACTTGTATCAGTGGCAGTTACCACTGCATTATTTTCCCCATACTGAGTGAAATGTGATGTTTAGATCCGAGAACACCGCCATGCCACATAAACAACGGTTATTAGGGACTATTTGTAAATCAGCATGACCACGGATGTATTTGGCGTAAGTTGTGCTTTAAAGTTGACATGTAAATAAAAACAAAAAAAACAAAAGAAAATACATATATAAAGATGCTAGATTTCAGCAAAGCAGACTGTCCACTCCATATTCAAGTAACCAAATGAAAACAGAAGATATGTATTTAGTCAAAGTTGTGTGATTTACCATTTCAAGCTTTTCTGTCAAAACTTTCAAACAAACTCGATAATGCGAACCGAGCTGTGACGTCATAACAGCCGATACGTATAGACAGGTGGTACAGATAACTGTGTAGACCGAGACAGTCACATTTTACAAAATATTGTGTGCACATATTCGATCCTGGGATGGCAGACAATGAATGAACTTTTAACAGACATTTTACAAAACAAAGTATATGCAACTTAGCTTATATAGTTTTGTTGTTTTTTTAGTCTATTTTCTCTCGAAAACAATCTTCAGATCATGCGTATGTTAACTAAACATATATATGCCTTATGCATCCATGTTATCTTATCCGAGTTCTTATGATAATACGACTTTATTTTAAAAGTTCCATAAACTAATGAGTGGACACTACATATTCGGATCAAAGTATGCGGATACCAAGAGTGATCTGAATATATACTACGCAAATTTTCTCATGTAGTGAGCGGAATTACAGTATACAGCATGTCGTGGGTTCGAAATCCGGCCGGGTCATACCAACGCCTTATATTATTAGCATTACGACTGACTGACTGGCAAACCACTGAAAACACTTAAAAATATAACTGAACAATTGTTGAAAGCGTCGTAAAACACCAAATCAGCCAATTAACTCTTCCACATATAGACGCCATGTGATGCTTATAATGAGCAATTTCTCCTTTTAACACATTATTATCTACATAATACAGTAATTGTACTTAAACGTCGTCTACTGAGCGAAACAGTTAAACAGTTATTGGAATAAGCAGGCGTACTTCAATAGTGTTGTGCCGGTCGACTTCCTGGTGACAGAGTCGGTCCAGGGCTTTGAGTTCAAAACCAACCTCGGCTAACATCATTTCCGTCATTTGTAAATGTCAATGCTATAAGCGCCATTCGTCTTCCACCAATAGGCTAACGGTCTATGTAAAAAAGCAGCCAGTTGCACGTAAATACTGTTATGTGGAGTACTGGTGTCAGAAGGACAGGAAACAGTTGATATTGTGAACTGGTCGTCGAAATATACTGTTTTTTTTATTTTCGAATATGTCCTTTCAAAAATCACAATCGTTTTGATACTCTGATTCATATAGTCTGTTGTAATTAAAATACGATGACAGCAGTTACATACATGTAATAAACCATATATGTTTAGTTTTCCCACCATATGCTTCAAAAAAGTTTGGGGGTCTAAATTTCATCTGAACCTACAATATTCAGAGATACCAACTAATACATTTTCTCATATACTGGCCCAATTCTTCATTTGTAGACCAACGTTATATAAATGCATCAAATAGCGTAATTTCCGACGATGACTTTGCCTCAACGTGAAAAAAAGTATCACTGGTTTCTTTGGAATAAACTCTCCAATTTAGGTTATGCAACTACTTGATGCATGCAATCTCAACTGTCTGCCCCTGAAAACGGCACACACAACTAGATATATGAGACATGCTCCTCGACAAAAAGATGTGAATAGCATGTACGTGTGAATAAAGGCTGGACTATGCAGTCATGCAATGGGATTCAAACGTTTACATTGTTATACAAACTTAACGAAAACGGTGCCACAATCTGAAATCAATATGAGACTGGGATACGCAGAGGTTGATCTAGATCTACACTGGTCACATATACCTTACGTTGTTGTGTTATTTGGTGATTTGCTCATATAATTGAAAAACGAAAGTATGAATTCGTACATTCGTTTTGAGAGGTATGGTATATATACAAGTTGCTATTCAGTCAGTGCGTGTTGTGAATTACAAAGGAATTAAGAGTCTATGTTTGTAAAAAACACATACTCTCTTTATTAGTTGAGAAGAACAGGTATTCGGTTTAATCACACAATGCAATTAATAAACTAGATATATACAAGTATTTCCAATACTTTACCAAACCATAGCAAAACGAAACATAAAGGAACTGCTAATGGGGTTTCTTTTCTTTTCTTTTCATTACATTTAGCAACAATAAAAGTATATATACATATACTTAACAGTCACATGATAATATATTTTAAATAATTGGAGAGAAAATAAAATATAAGTAAGTGAGTAAAATAAGTAAATCGTTTAACATTGTGACTTGTGCATATTTACAGATGTATATACAAATACATTTACAATTACAAAGAGCTTCCTTTGGTGCTATAAGTCACCAAACATAATACAAATATCTTGAATAAACCCGATATTTTCAAAAAGTTGGTATTCTATTAGAATAAATTGTGAGATAAATGGTAATAGAAGAACGCACATGAGTGCTGTGCATAGAAATAACTATACTCAATACTTAAAAAATGAATATACACATAAGAGGAACAAATGATATATACTAAATACTAAATAATTAGTCAATAGTTTATCATTTACCTGGAATAAATTAATACGAATCTAATCAATATGAGCTTAGTATGTTAACACTACTCAAGTACATGTCATACATTTGCTACACAAAATGGTAGCAATAAGTATTCAATGTATAGGTCATTGAACAAATACTAGAATTCAATCTATCTAATGGGAAATGGCTATTACAGCTAATTTTTTCCTGAGATTATCCATGTCAGATGTTTACAAGAGGACACTTTTACTACAACAAGTATGCGATATGGTACATGTAAAAAAGGATACGCATTGGTGTATCTGGTCGAAAATGAAAGTCAGATAAGGTTGTGAGAAGCTTATTATGTAAATAAAGGAGTCACTAGTGGTTCCACTATGTTTACCAGGTAAACACAAAGAAAAAAATGTACTTAAAGATATTTCAGATAATAATAATTAAAAATAATTAAGAATACAATACATTTCGCCTGATTCTATATGCCAACAACACAAATATGGCTAGCTGTTTCAGTCTTTCATTCAACCCCAATCAATCATTTAATGTAATGGCCGATATGATTAAAGATCGGCCTAACATGTGTAATTATTCTGCAATCAAATCATGATGCTACAAAAAAACAATATACATCAACAAATATATATACTTTTTGCTTGATGCATAATGTATAGTACGCATAATCTAATTGGTGTTATATTGTAAAGTATAGTTAGGCTATAGTAAAAGTCAGGTTCAGGAACCAATGAAAACATGATAAGTCTGCGGATTGGTCTATGTAGTTGTATATTTTTCTTCTCGGGTAAAAGCAATTTAATTAACATCATTTCAAACCATGAACATTGCGTTATTTGTTTATCCAATTTGTCTTGCCACCCCCACTGACGATATTAGTCACGTTTGGATGATACACAATTTAGTACAGACTGAGCAAATGATAATTATTGTCAATTTACCTTTTAATTTTATTAACTATTAGGGAATGCTGAAACAAACTGCCATGCAAACGTATATGTGTGCGTGATTTAGAAGCATAACTCTGACAAAACACACACTGTTAGTTGAATTGCACCGCAGTAGGCCTACAACTATTTTGACGTTTGAAAAATATATCATGACTCAAATCGGGAAAATACAAAATATATATTGTCGACGTAGTTAGAACATGTGTGCGGTGCTCCACTAAAACCAACCTTTACGTAATTAGTACACGTGAGGAAAATAAATACATGCCTGTGAATCCAAGCAGAAGGATCTAAAAGAAATGTCTTCGGTTCGTTTATGATATTGATACCCAGATCAGACAGCGTCCAGGAACTAGCTGATTAAGATTAACACTGGCGTCCTATGTCTAACAGTCGCCGCTCACTTGTTACAACTTGAGTAGTTTTGACGTTTAAAAAGACACTAACAATAAACAACTGTTTCATCGATAATGTTCATAAATGTTGACCATATATTTTAGAATGAGGAAGAACTTTAAAAACTCCGTTTGATTCCGAGTAGGTCACGGGATAATGGTAAGTGTGATACCACGTGTGATATGTTAATGCCTTCTCACTCAGTTTTCTGTTTTTCATTCCCCTAGCCTTCCATATCTGACATATGGACGCTTTATGCGGAGGTAAACCTGTCGTATTCATACAGTTCTTTTGCAGCAGTCTGTCTATTAAGGACATGTCATAGGCGTCCTGAAAGACGTTAGACGGCTGTATGTCTGGCAGTCGGCTTATAACGCCAGACGTTCTGTTAACTTGTCTATATAATGTAGTTACAAAGAATGGACCTGTACAACTAAGAGCACCGGTACATGCATCAGATAACTGTGATAGTTGCCAAATGATAAGCTCATAGAACGGGTGCCCAGGGACACATAGCAGAGCAGCGTTGGTTAACAGTAGGTCGGTATCCCAAAGGAAGAAGTGTTCTTCGGGTTCCATGGCGATAGAACACTTGTGTGTATCGAAGTAATTGTCTAGTGGTTTGACGCTGACCGTATCCAAGTCGAAGTAGGCTCCTCCATACCTATGTATTATAAGGTAACGTAGCATATCAGAACGCATAACATCAGACGTTACTAAAAAAGATAAGAAAACAACATGTTTTATCTCTCCAGAAGAGGTACGTTGCCGTTTTCTTTTTTCTGATCTTCGTATGGTATTATTGGAGTCGTCTGCTATGAATATTTTGCTGAAATTAATGCTTATCGGACTTTTCTGTTACATGTTATATTGATTCTTTCCCGATAAGGGATTCCAAATGACATGCAATTGACCCTACGTTCTGTTTTGAATAACAGCTGGCCTGATAGATATTGACCAATCAAAAACAAGCTAGTGCCTGAAAACTGCATGCCAAATCGCATCCGCCATTTTCCCAGACAAACAACCGAGTTTGTCTGACAATGACAGAAAGTTAAAAAAAAAAACAGAAATTATGAATTTCACTGAAGTTATATTGTAAGATGACCACTCGAACTTATTAAGATGATGAAAATGTTTTTCTGGTGGGTTTGTTTGGGTGATGACAGATACGCAGAACGTTTAAATGCTGCAAAGTATGTAGTTTTTCTCAAGCCGTAGACAAACTTCAAAACATGTTTAAGGTGGATAAAGTTGTGCGGAAGACCTCATACTCACATTAACATCGACATAATGAATTCAAACAGATGCGCTTCAAGTCTTGGACCAAGGTAACTAAAATCAGTTTGAAGATCTGTCTTTGTTGGTGTAATTTTATTTCTAATCCGTAGGGCATGGCTTGCAATTACAGTGATAACGTCTAATGACTGAAACGTCGAATTACTAAAACGTAACAAAACGGGAGTGAATACGTCGAAAAGGAAAATGATATAGGACAATTATTGTAAATAATTAGGTTTATGTTAGTACACGATTAATTCTTCTTTTGCCATGGGATGTATCCTTTCCAGTTAATTGGGGCCACATGTCCGGCTAATACGTCTGACCTGTGACCCGACGCTTATTGGTTAATCGCGATTGGTTGAATCGATAACGTGACTAATTATCTAACGCATCTGTTTATCGCGCGGTTGCCTTATCGCGCACTTGCGATTTGGATTGAAAGAGAAAACACGAGATCGTATTTATCTTTGAAATTGATTTTAAATCAATATTTGTTTCGTGTTTTTGTGAACTAGGAGGAAATAATTGAGACGAGGAGTGTTTTGACCAAACACCTTACATAAAAAAGAATACGCAAGTATGCTATGTTGTTGTTTATGTCAATTATAGATTGCTTTCTTTGTCTCTAGTCTGATTTCCTTTGTTTCACCAATGGCAGACAAAATACCACGTGTTGTTGTATTTGGTCACAGTTATACTAAACGTCTAAGCCATTTCGCAAAGGAACGTTGTATGGGCAGAATTCTCTCGAATACAGATGCATTTATTTATGGTTTGGGTGGTTTAAGATTGAAGAACGATTTATTTCGTAGACTGCATAAATCGGATAGGAAATTAGTGAAATCGGATGTTGTTGTTCTTGACTTGGGTTCGAACGACTTGTGCGACGAATATTACAGTCCTGCTTTATTTGTGCGCGACTATTTGTCAGATGCATATTGCTTGCAGACAGGCTTGGGTGTTCAGAAAGTTGTTATTTGTCAGCTGCTGCCTAGACTGGTCACTCCTTATGAAGAATATAATGATCACATCATTTTGGCAAATAGGATGTTGGAACAGCAGGTCATTAATATGGACATCACATTTTGGAAACACAGGTGTGGTCTATGGAACCCAACGGTGAATGTATATGATGTAGATGGTATTCATTTGTCAATGGATATTGGTTATCCAAAATACTTTCGAAGCATACGTGACTGTATTGCGAGAACATTAGCTGTACATCTTAACCTATAGTTAATCTGTAAGTTATTCAAACGGCTATAATTCAATTATGATATATTTGCGAATAGTTATGTTTTTCATTTGCATCCAGCTGAAATCTTGTCTCGTAGTGCATGGGCTAATTTAGCCTCGTGGTAAAGAGGCACCACAGTAAAGGGGAATACGCTAGAAATTGTTTTTTTGTTAACTAATTTAGCCTCACAGTAAATAGGCATTTTCTAAATTTGTCTTATGGTAAAAAGACTAATTTAGCCTCACAGTAAAGGGGCATATGCTAAAATTGTCTTATGGTAAAAAGACTAATTTAGCCTCACAGTAAATAGGCATTTTCTAAATTTGTCTTATGGTAAAAAGACTAATTTAGCCCCACAGTAAAGGGGCATATGCTAACATTGTCTTATGGTAAAAAGACTAATTTAGCCCCACAGTAAAGGGGCATATGCTAACATTGTCTTATGGTAAAAAGACTGATTTAGCCTCACAATAAAGGGGCATATGCTAAAATTGTCTTATGGTAAAAAGACTAATTTAGCCTCACAGTAAAGGGAGTTATGCTAAAATTGTCTTATGGTAAAAAGACTAATTTAGCCTCACAGTAAAGGGGCATATGCTAAAATAGTCTTATAGTAAAAAGACTAATTTAGCCTCACAGAAATAGGCATTTTCTAAATTTGTCTTATGGTAAAAAGACTAATTTAGCCCCACAGTAAAGGGGCATATGCTAACTTGTCTTATGGTAAAAATACTAATTTAGCCCCACAGTAAAGGGGCATATGCTAACATTGTCTTATGGTAAAAAGACTAATTTATTCCCACAGTAAAGGGGCATATGCTAACATTGTCTAATGGTAAAAAGACTAATTAGCAGCTCAGCAGTAAAGAGGCATATTCTGAATTTGTCTTATAGTAAAAAGACAAATTTAACCTCACAGTCAAGAGGCATATTCTAAGATTGGCTTATAATAAAAATACTAAATCAGCTCCACAGTAAGAGGGTTATCTAAATGTGTAGCATATTTTTAAAACTTGTTCTAAAGTAAAAATACTAATGCAGCTCATAAAGTGGTATGGTCTACACTTGTCTTACGGTAAAAAGGGAGACAAATTGAGCCTTGCAATAATGGGGCATAATATTGCGAGGATGTTATATGGACTTGTATTATGATTCTTAGTGCAAGCAGTAATTTGGATTGTTTATTTATATTCTTGTTGAATATTGACCGAGGAATTTCGTATTTGCAAACAGTATACACTTATTCTCAGATATTGATGAACATATTCCCTGGTGCTTCCATTTAATCAGGATTCATTCTTTCAATTACAGCAGTGTGTATTGATGATACTTTCGTAATACTGAGTACACTATAGTCAAATGACAGGAAATATGGATATGTTCTTCCATAGAGATCCAAGTTGCTGCTTGTGGTGTTGTTTGATTATGTACAGTTATGTTCGCTGGTTGTCACTTTGTACTTTCAGTAACTATGCCAAAGAGGAAAAGTAGCTCCACACAAGGTGAAGAAAAGAGCTGTTCGGTAGAGCTGTCAACGATTCAACTTGATTCCCTTGTTGATTCCATTGTTGGGAGGTTGCAGGAGAGGCAGCTTTTGCCACATAATCCGGGACTTCAACCTGCTATACATACCGATGAGCCTACAAGTGAGAGCGGTAATGACCATGTGTATATTGATGACCACGAGTGGCCAGTTAAGGTCAATACGGCCTTGAATATGCTAGAGCCGAATAGACTAGGTACGTGTATTTCAATTTCCAATCACGTTTCCGAGAAGACTAGGTCTCTGATTTGGTCAAATCGATTTGTGGACTTCAGTACTCTCTTGCCGGACTCCAGTCAGGACGTCGGTATGCAGCTCAGCATATCTGATGCTGGTGAAATCAAAATAGGACGGAAGGAGACCAGCAAGCGTCTTGATTTCGGCATGTGGCAAAAGGCATTCCACATATTTCTGGATGTCTATTGCAAGAAATTCGTGGATTCTCTGTCAGGTCTCTTGGCCTATTGTAACTTGCTAAGAGACCTTGACAGAATGCATGGACAAAATGCATTTCTTTTTTATGACAGATCATTCAGAGAGTTGCAGGAACAGCAGTTCTCTGAGTGGGGATGTATACATCATGAGCTGTGGATGAGGGCCACCACTTTGCATTCTGCTCGGTTTTTGCAGTCTGCTGAAAAATCGGACAGAACATGTTATGCCTTTAATAGAAGGGGTGGGTGTAGCAACAAGCCTTGCATGTTTACACATAAATGCCAAAAATGTGGTGGCACCCATCCACGCTCGATGTGCAGATCCGATTTGCAAAATAGTACAAAGGGAAGTCAGGCAGGAAATTACAGAAAAAACACTGGACAGGTTGGGGCGGATTCAATGCAACAAGCAAAAAATCGGCCTTTTGAGCCCAGTCAGCTGCAAGTGCAGCCTCTCCCAACCCCCATAAATCATGAAAGGTTAGGGAAAATTTTAGATTGCTACGATCCTGTTGAAAGGGAATTCCTTATTAATGGTTTTAAATTTGGTTTTAGAATCCCTTTCAAGGGTAAAAAACATTTCATGGGTCTTGGCCTGATGGATTCCCAAATTATAGCATAAATGTCTTAAAACTTTTTCCTATAATATTGGCTATGGAAATATGGGGTCATACGCTAAAAAATCGCAAGATTTTGTTTCTCTCAGATAATACATGTACTGTTCATGTCATTAATAATATGACTCCAAAATGTCCTACTTCGATGAGATTAGTCAGAAGATTGGTCACTACATGTTTGTCTTATAATATTCATTTCAGAGCTAAGCATGTTCCTGGTAGATTTAATTCTTTAGCGGATGCTCTTTCTCGTTTTCAGTTGGACAAAGCGCGTCAGTTAGCGCCAATCCTAGACGCTTATCCCACCACTGTGCCACAGGTCCTCTTAAACATTTAAACATGACAGCTAGACGAGTTCTGGCAGCTTCATTGCGTCCTAGCTCACGCCGAGCATATAGTAATAGCTGGATTAGGATGACAGCTTACTTCGCTGGAAAGGGGGCAAATCCAGCTCTACCATTACAATCATGGCAAATAGTTAATTTCCTGGCTGATTTATTTGAAAAAATTATGCTTCAAGTACAATCCTGTCGCATGCATCCGCCATTTCTTATTAAGGAATTCCTTAAAGGAACTGTGAATTTGGCCAGCACAGTCGATTCAAGGTATTTTGTGTATTATGTCAGTGTAGACTGGTAATACAAATTGCCTTTGGATATCATTTGGGATGTTTGTTTGTATTACTCGGCAATATTAGTCTGACCCTTACCTCGGCAAAAAGACAACCTTGTATAGAAACAAACATGCATTTCTGATGAATTCCGTCTGTGCAGACTTGATCAGACGTGTGTTTGATGTGGATGCATAATATATATATATTAGTTCCCTAGAGGCCGGCACTAACTTTTCCGATAAGATAAGTCAACGGCTATTGCTTTGCTGTTAGTTAATACGTGTTATTGCTAAAGTTCCGTTCAGTCTCATTTGCGTTCCTTGGATGGGCATAGTGTGGCAGGTGTTTGTAACCCATCTTCAATGAGAAAATGTATGTTAACCATATTACGTCATTTTATTGCTAATTGTGTATGTGTTAATATGTTCTAGTCAGTATAGCTAGTCACTATGCAATAAAATGGCATTTACACACACCCTAGTGTTTCGTCTTCATACTATTTTCATATTGAACAAGCTGCGGTCCGCATGTGAACTGAAGTGAAGCAAACATAAAAGACAATTATTGTAAATAATTAGGTTTATGTTAGTACACGATTAATTCTTCTTTTGCCATGGGATGTATCCTTTCCCGTAAATTGGGGCCACATGTCCGGCTAATACGTCTGACCTGTGACCCGACGCTTATTGGTTAATCGCGATTGGTTGAATCGATCACGTGACTAATTATCTAACGCATCTGTTTATCGCGCGGTTGCCTTATCGCGCACATGCGATTTGGATTGAAAGAGAAAACACGAGATCGTATTTATCTTTGAACCCTCCACCGCCCCATTCTTCCTTCCATTTATCTATTATTACTTTAGACAGTGTGTACTAAGATTTAAACCTACTTATTGTATCATTTATTTTTTGATTTTTCCAGTTATAGATGTTAGTAATTAATATTTACTCTATATTGCAATGATTAACATGTTTTAGATGGCAGGTGTTTGTAACCCATCTTCAATGAGAAAATGTATGTTAACCATATTACGTCATTTTATTGCTAATTGTGTATGTGTTAATATGTTCTAGTCAGTATAGCTAGTCACTATGCAATAAAATGGCATTTACACACACCCTAGTGTTTCGTCTTCATACTATTTTCATATTGAACAAGCTGCGGTCCGCATGTGAACTGAAGTGAAGCAAACATAAAGAAGTGTTACTCGTATAACTTTTAAACATTTGTTTTTTAAAATACAATACAATGTAACAGTAATAAGAATGTTTAAACGTTTATAATATCTGATATAGTTTTATAGGTTACGGGATGTTACGTACCATTTATGTTCAAAGCTGCAACCAGGGACTACTAATACGGTAGTCCCAGCTGCAACAGACAAGACGAATATAAATAATGGAGACGACAACATTTAAGAACAACTAATAACACGTATAAACTTTATAATTTGTGCAACAATTTATTTTTAAAGCTGCAACGAACACATTCATTATGCCATTGCTTTATTATGGTATAACATATAAAACTTTTTATACAATCATAATCGATGGCTTGCACACGTATTAACATGTGGGTGGGGTAAACATGACGTTTTGTAAAAAATATTTGCTGTGATTACTATTCGCGTAATTTCCATTAATATAGAACATACATGCTTAAAAAAGTATTCATTTTACGTGCTCTTTATCATGGAATTGTTCCTTGTCTGACAATTGAGAGATTCGGCGAAAGAAAGGGTTTTCTAAAACCAAGACTACAGCATGTGCATAGGAACATTTTATAGTTTCACCAATTATAAATAAAATAGATACATAGGACTCGTACATAGGACAGTCTTCTAATTATGCAAGATGAAAATGAAATATATCTTTCTTTATAAACAATGTTTCCTTATGAAAACAAACAATGTATTTACATTTTTTTATAAATTATCCTGTATCATGAGCTTGTACTTAGGAAATTGTACTGGTTGACTTTTGTTAACAGTGAAGATCAAGATCAGCATGTGCATCTGCCCATTGTGATCAAGACGTAAATTTTCCACATTTATGATTATAATAACTCATGCTTGTTATTTCCAAATTGTGTGAATTCTGATGAAATTAAGTAAATGTAGTACTGTGGGGATGATCTGATCTAGCGCTGTTCAGAAATGCCAATAATTATCCCATATATACAACCTCAAATAATCTTTGATAACATTGTTAATGCAGTTGCAGCTTTAATTCTTAACATGTTTTTTTTTAGCATTTCAATGGTCTGACCAGTTCAACAGAAGGGGATCAATATACATTTACAAGCAAACATATATATCCCAAAGCCTAAAATTTGTTATCAGCCACCAGGAAAAAGAAGATGCCTGAAAATGTGCCAGTCCTGAGTAAGTTTGTCATGTTGTACACATGCAATTTATACACATCCTCTCTTTCTGAATGTGAACTGAGCTAACATGCATAGTTATTTTGAGGGTATTGATTGATTGAGGTTTAGCAGAAAAATTCTAAATCATTTCAGCAAAATTATATAGTTATAAAGCAAAGAATAATTATTGAATATAGGAGAAAATATTGAAACAAAATGGAAACATATAATTCTTTATTAACCCTTTCCCTCGTGTAGACGGTTCCTGACGCCTCTACAGCAGACGGCTATTTGAAAACATAGTGACAAAAGAAGAAATTGCTCAAAACGAGCAATTTCTCCTTTTGCCACAATGTTTTCCTCTTTTAGTCATAGATTATCCATTCAATTACAGAGATTTTCTGTTTTTTGACAAAATATGTTCAAAGTCGTCTGCTGCAGAATTGTCGTATGAGGGAAAGAGTTTACAAACCCACTGTGGATAGACACATGCAAAGAGCATATTTACATGCTTCAATTTGATGCATGGACATACTTGTAAATAATTTGTGGAATAACTTCTTGACACAGACTGTATTCATATATTTAACCCTTTCCACATACAACATATATGCAGCAGATGATATTTTAACAAGAATTTAGGGGAAAATATAAATGAAATTAATATATCTATAGGTGCTACCTATTTACGAAATAACAGTAAGATGATTGTAAAAAATATTTGTCAAATTAATTGACTAGACGATAATAATGTTAATCTCATTTTTTTCGCATGATCACAAAATGTTCGGAATTCGTTTTGCTGACGTCTATTATTACGAACAGAAAATAATAAAGTAAAGACTTTCAGAAAAACAATGGATAACATGTATAATGAACGAGGTTTAAACATGAGGGCCAAGATGCTTAAGGTCCTTAATCAGTTACCTGTATTATGGTAAAGAAGCAAATGTGTAACAGCCATTTTCTGATGCCATCTGGCAACAACCTTTTTAAACCAGTCAATATGACCGGAACAAGTTATGCAAGAAGTCACATTCCTGCTTAACACTTTCGCTAAAAGAGACGGTGTCTGACTCCTTTGCAGCAGACGACTTAGGAAAAGATTGTCGCCAAAGGTACAATTGCTCAATATGTGAAAGTAATCCTTTTTCAACAATATTTGATATATAATTATACTTTGTATGAGTGAATCTATAGCTCGTGCATAGGAATTTGGGGGTATTTAATGTTGATACCACTTTTTTTGCGGGAAACGACGTCGTTCCATTTGACGTTACGCCAAATGAAGTGTTACGGAAATGACGTCACGTCGTTCTTTGGCTACGGTACAGTCAAAATTTATGTTATGACGTCGAATTGCGCTCGATTGTTTAAAATTTCCATTTATTTTTTAACTTGTTTGTACAAAAGTTAGATCACACGAAAATAACACAGCACTTTCATTACCTTAAACGTCGATTTAGATTTATATTTTAAAGATTAACAAGACGACCATAATTTTCAATCTGTGTTTTATACATAACCAAAATTGCGGCCCACATGGATTGGCGAGGGTCACTTTAGAAACCTTCATGGGTTATAAAAAAAAAAAAATCTCACACATGTTATCTATGAGCGAAAAAAACCATTTATGGTTTTTTTCCGTAATATATCTATAGTTATTGTATACTTTGAAATTGTTCCTTCTTGTTTCCATATGAACAAAGGATGCAATACCATTTGATATTGCACGGGTTGATATTGCACTGGAATCTTTTTCACGTGACGCTAAGGACGGAACTATTTCCATACACTAACGTTACAAAGCGCTCTCATCCAACCTATCATGATTTAGAGACCAGCTAACTTCTACTTCTACTGTTTTACTGTCAGGGCTTAGTGCATCGCAGGCAAGGGAAGCCATTAAAATGGTTAAAACAACTAATTAGGCATATTTACAAATATAAATGAAATACAAAAAACATATGTGTTGTTTAGGCTGTGTATCAATGTAGACGGGACTTGAATCAGTTTACAGATGTGATCTGCTCAAGGTTCGACTCTCTGATAGTCCTAGGAAAAAGCTGTGCTTATACGGTTCGTAGTACATTGTTTGGTACATCTTTTATAGATGACACGTAGTGAACAAAAATCGATACACATACACAAAACCCAATCTGGTCTATTTATAGCGTTAGCTATGCTAGTAAATACGTACGTTGTTTTTGACGTAATAATGTGACGTGTACATCAATAATATTGCTCGATTGTTGTTTTGATTGTCGTTGACGATCTATTATAAGTGTATCAACAAATAAAGAGGGATTCATAACTGCTAGGATGAATAAGCAAATGATTGTTTTAAAGGTAGGTCTTCAGATTTGTTTTATTAATCCTCCGATGTGAAGTTTATCAACGCAGTAGCCTTTATATGTATATCAAAGATGTGTGTTCGCTTTACTGAACATACTGCGAGGTCAAAAGGCCCTTTTAAAGGGGCATCTAAATCGTAATAAAAAAACAAATATCCAAGCGTAAATACAAGAATAAGATATAATACACGAGTTCTTAATGAAAAACACTGTTAGAAAAGGCGTTACACATCATTTTGTCGACGGTTCCAATTTCGAGTCGACAACAATGGCGGTTCGTAAATTATATTTTCCGCGACCTTAGCAACCAGCGTAAAGGAGAGTATATTTGCGCGATATATCGTTAATGTTTATTTATCTTAACAATCCAAAACAACTGTTAATTTTCTAATAAGTGTGACGTTTAAAACAAACAAAACGACACATTTTAAATAGCCAATATCAAATTATACAATAAGAAGGTTATTGCATGATTATGGGAATCTATTGTGTTGGGACTCGTTCCTTCGGCGGAGTTCTGCGCTCGCAAGCTCGGGCAACTCAGCCGAGGGAACTCGTCCAACACAATATTTTCCCATATTGATGCAATAACCTATAGTACTACCTATTTACGAAAAAACGCACGATAATTATAAACAAAAATTAAAGAGCATACTCTGGCCATAAAAAAGGATTTATAAGTAATTGACTAGACAATAGTAATGTTAATGTCATGTTTCTTGCATTAACAAAAAATATTTGGAATTCGTATTGCTGTCGTCTATTATTACGAACAGAAAATAATAAAGTAAAGACTTTCAGAAAATCAAGGAATACATTTATAATAAACGAGGTTAAAACATGAGGGCCAAGATGATCCTTAATCGATCACCTGCATTATGGTAAAGAAGCAAATAGATCAGCCCTTTTCAGATGCCACCTGGCGACTACCGTTTTCAACCAGTCAATATGACTGAAACAAATTATGTAAGGGGTCACATTTCTGCTAAACCCTTTCCCTATTAGAGACGGTTTCTGAGGCCTTTGCAACAGACGATTTAGGAAAAGAATGTTGCCAAAAGAACAATTGCTCCTTATGAAAAAGTTATCCTTTTGCCACAATGTTTGATAAATAATTATACTTTGAATGAGTGAGTCAATAGCTCATGTATAGGAATTCGGGGTCTTTCATGTTGATACCACTTAATTTGCGGGAAACGACGTTGCTCCATTGACGTTACGCCAAGATGAAATGTTACGGAAATGACGTCACGTCCTTCTTTGGCTACGATACAGTCAAAATTTATGTTAATTCCCACATAACACAGCACTTTAATGATCTTAAATATCTATTTTTAAAAAAATGATTAAAAAGACGACAATAATTTTCAATCCGTGTTTTTGTCTCAATTTATACATACCCAAAATATCTATTTTAAACAAATTGAATAAAAAGATGACAACAATTTTTAATTCGTGTTTTTCGTCTCACTTATACATACCTAAAATGGCGGCCCCCATGGATTTGGCCAGTTTCATTTCAGAAAGCTTCATGGGTTATTGAAAAAAAAAAAAAAAAGTCTCACACCTGTTACCTTTGAACGAAAAAACCCATTTATGTTTTTTTTCGTATAATCAAGAGATTAAAACGATGTGAAAAAAGAAGAAAGTGTTCCTAAAAAGAAATGTTTTTGGCAAAATCTTTTCAAATGTCACCTGCTTAATATGCATCAAAACGAGCTTGCAAATGGGAAAGCCTCAAAATGGAGCATGACATTTTGATCGGTTTCAACTATGTTTCTGTTAATTATGTTAAATGTTTATATGTTTATTGGCTAATATCAGTCTAGGTGATACCTATTTCGGGTAAACATTTATTAACTTTTGTGATCGGTAAATAATTCCCCGCGAACTGCAGTTAGCCCCTTGCTTGCAGCACGATCAGTTTTTTACGTCAATTACGAGTCCTACCGACCTAAGCAAAGAAAATAAAAATCATCATCAGGTTAAGCTTATATTTAACTTTAAAATATAGCCAAGACTTTATGATGACAGGTACAACAAATAATCAACTTGCCCTTCATAAAGTCAAATAAAACGATTCCATAATTTACAGAACTACATTTGTGACAAGTCAAACTAACGTTTCCTATAATTTCTGTCGTTTTCCTTTTGGTTATTTATTCATCATTTGCGTTACGCTAATAAAATGACGTCATATTACAGGAATTTGGATTTGTAACTTTCGATAAGTCCAAAAAACCTTATGAGTTATTTGAAATAAACGACGAGTGTTATTAAACGGAAATTATCACACATTAAATTACTTGTGTCCGTTCCATTATCGAGTACGTATTATCATATTTAATTATTTCCTCTAGAAGTTTTCTTTTGTTTCGATATGTTCTTTTCATCCAATCAATACGTAGCAGACTCGTGACTGCATCGAAAAATCCACTCTGGACACAATATTTGGAAAGACGGTTTAGCAAAGTATTGCAAAGTTCATACACATTACCTATTGACGGGAAACATCGCCGGCTTCGCCGTAGATTTGTTTACCCGTAAAAGTATATACTATTTAATGCTAAATAAAGATATGTAATGTTATGTTATGTTATGTCTACAGAATTATACAAAAAACTACTATTTGTAGGTGGCACTCAACTGATATTACGTACATGTATTCGATTAACACTACACAAACAAACGATCATCGATACAATCGAGTGCGGCCGTTTTCACACTAATGTTAAATCTCCCGATCGAGGTATGAATAATTAACCTCTGGTCAGTTACGTGTGACAAATTGAATTACTAACCGATTAATCGAACAAATGACTTGTGGATGGATAAATGAATATCCACATGATTATTGTTATTTCATTGATTCATTGATCTAGATCTCCATCATTTCTGATGTCAATTATATTCTAAAACTAAATTGTTAAATATAGAGTACATGTATATATAGAGATTTTTAGATTTCCCCATATGAGTGGAAGAGCGCTTGCTGCCTTTTTAGCTCATCAGCTCATGAAGAGCTCAAGGTGTGTTTTTATGATCGCCTTTTTTCCATCGTCCATCGTTCGTCTGTGGTCAACATTTGCCTTGTTAACATGGGGGACTCTGTGTAAAGTATAGATCCGGACCAGCCTAAGAATGCCGCGCAGGCTTATCAAGACAGACATTTTTCGCCTCCAGTGAATTTTCTGTTTCAGGAATCATTACCCTATACCTCTATCCTATTGAGACGGAATGTGTCGGCCCGGATTAGCCTGCGCGAACCGCGCATGCTTATCTGGGTCGATACATTACGCTGAGTCCATAATGTTGGTTTACTCGTGGAAAGGCTCATATTATTAAATGTTTATTAAATTATAATTAAACAAAAAAATAACGATGTATTCTATTTTCTCTAGTTATCCCTATCACACGGCATGTACCATGTGCTTATGGAAGAACTGTTACGGCTGTTTCCAAGGGAACAGATACATCTGTTGAAATCAAAGGAGATTGGTTCACGTGACTCGATCAAACGTATGTTTGGATTTCTCGAAATGAGTTGAGTAACTTCTTTAAATATAGAAAGATAATGTTCTATGGTTCAAGTACTGGGGATTAGTACTTGAGTTAGTAATGAGTACTTTCTTTTGTGTGTCTATTCGAGTACGTACTGAGTACTACTTAGAATACCCACGAGTACTTTCCGAGTATAGAATTCGTTAAATTATTATTATATGATATCAAACTGTCTAAATGTAGACAATGATAGGTCGCAAATAAAAACATGAAATGTCAATTCAACTTTATGTTGAATTAACTTAAGAATTCCACACACAAGCATGGAAATACTTATATAGTTCTCGTAAAGTACTCAAAAGTACTGGCTATTTTGCTTTAGTACAGAAGTAAGTACGAGTACATGTACTCATAATTTACGACAAGTACTGAGTACTGCTGAGTACTTAAACAATGGTACTCAGGTAAGCACGAGTAGCACATCCCAGACTCTATGGAATATAAAACAAAGCATTTCAATCCCTGACTGTAGGTGAACTGGCTGCCGTGATATGACTGTGAACACTTGTTATAAACGGCGTGTAACCCCATTCTATCAATAAACTATAGTTGGCCCTATCAAGCAGGGATGACAACATGTTGACACCTCTATGCAAGTCAATGTTCTGTTCTGTTCAACACTTTTCTATTCTTTTCTGTGTCTTATATTCAAACCATATACATATAAATAACTAAAGTAACGCATCACTAATTAGTAAAAACGTGCAGATCCTGATCAAAATGTTGATAAGCAGGGTAGATTAGATTAGAGTGGATGTTTATTCTCTTCTCTGTTATTTCAATAGGTCGGGTGTCTGATGTTGTGTTTGGACATATGACAAAAACAAAACTAACCGCAAATGGACGGCCGAACTATTACAAATCCAAAGGACCGATGCTGAATACGACACACAAGCTACTGTACGAGTTTTACAGACCATTCAACGAAAGGATGGCGGCTCTAACTGGAGACAGTGATTTTCTATTCAAAATGGCGGACGTGGAGTAAGACTCTCACTAATACAAACGACTTCTGATGCGTTTGCAGCTTTTGTTAAACAAAGATTGTGGGAAAATGATCAATTTGTATCAAATAAATGATCCCTGACAAATATAGTTTAGCTGTGTGTTCTATGAAAAAGCATACATACACGTATACTAATGTTATTATATGTGTCCACAGAGTATAACCCTTTGCCCTATGTATCCGCATGTGGCCGCATCTGCAGCAGATGACTTTTGAAAACATTGATAAAACAGGTTTTTCAGTGAGCATGCTTTCGTTAATGGAAACGTTCAATTTGTTTTTAAAGTGGTCATCTGCAGATTTGTTATGAGTTGCAAATAGTTAAAAAGGTTATCTCTTCCTTTATACACGACAGAACCGTGATTCTTGACAAGAATACTCTGACTTCCTTGTTGATTTAATAATATACGAGTTGCTTCCCTTTCGTTGTTTATAAAACGACTCCCTTCATAACATAGAACCTTCATATTATAGGACCTTCATAACATAGAACCTTCATCACTGTATTCAATATACGTTGATCAAATCGCCGTCTCATAATATAGAAACGACATCACTGTATTAAATATACAACGTTTACCAACTCGCCTAATAACATAAAATCTACGTCACTGTTTTCAATATACAACGTTGATCAACTCGCCTCAAAACATAGAACCTACGTCAATGTATTCAATATACAACGTTGACCTACTCGCCTCAAAGCATAGAACCTACATCACTGTATTCAATATGCAACGTTGACTAACTCGCCTCATAACATAGAACATACATCAATGTATTTAATATAAAACGTTGACCGATTCACCTCATAACATAGAACCTACATCACTGTATGTAATATACAACGTTGACCAACTCGCCTCATAACATAGAACCTACATCCCTGTATTCACTGAACAACGTTGACCCTTTCGCCTCATAACATAGAACCTATATCCCTGTATTCAAGATAATACTTTGACCAACTCGCCTCATAACATATAACCTACGTCACTGTTTTCAATATACAACGTTGACCAACTCGCCTCAAATAATAGAACTTACACTACTGTATTCAATGTACAACGTTGACTGATTCGCCTCATAACACAGAGCCTTTATTACTGTATTCAATATGAAACGTTGACCAACTCGCCTCATAACATAAAATCTACGTCACTGTTTTCAATATACAACGTTGATCAACTCACCTCATAGCATAGAACCTACATCACTGTTTTCAATAAAAAACGTTAACCACTCGCCTCATAACATAGATCTTACATCACTGTATTTAATATACAACGTTTTCCGACTCGTCTCATAACATAAAACCTACACCACTGTATTCCATATAAAACGTTTACCGACTCGCCTCAAAACATAGAACCTACATGACTGTTTTCAATATACAACGTTGACCGATTCGCCTCATAATATATTATCTACATCACTGTATTCAATATACAACGTTGACCAACTTACCGAATAATATAGAAACTACATCACAGTATTCAATATACAACGTTAACCAACTTGCCGAATAATATAGAAACTACATCACTGTATTCAATATACAACGTTGACCAACTTGCCGAATAATATAGAAACTACATCACTGTATTCAATGTACAACGTTAACCGATTGGACTTATGAAAAACCAACAACACTATATTAAATATACAACGTTTAGCGACTCGCCTGATAACATAGAACCTACGTAACAGTATTCATTATACAACGTTCACCGACTTGCCTCATAACATAGAACCTACATCATTATAGTCAATATACAACATCACCGATTGGCTTCACGTCATATAACCTACATCACTGTTTTCAATATACAACATTGAACGACTCGCCTCATTACATAGAACTTACGTCACTGTATTCAATATACGATGTTGACTAACTCGCCTCATAACATAGACTCTACATCAATGTATTCAATATACAACGCTGACCGACTCGCCTCATAACATAGAACCTACATCACTGATTCCAATATTCAACGTTGATCGACTCGCCTCATAACATAGAACACACATCACTATGTGCAATATACAACGTTGACCTACTCGCCTCATAAAATAGAACGTACTTCACTATATGCAACATACAACGTTGACCGACTCGTCTCATAACATAGAACTGACATCACTATATGCAATATACAACGTTGACCTACTCGTCTCATAACATAGAATCTACATCACTATATGCAATATACAACATTGATCGACTCGTCTCATAACATAGAACCTAAATCACTGATTTCAATATACAACATTGATCGACTTGTCTCATAACATAGAACCTACATCACTGATTTCAATATACAACGTTGACCGACTCGTCTCATAACATATAACTTACATCACTGTATGCAATATACAACGTTCATCGACTCGTCTCATAACATAGAACTTACATCACTGTATGCAATATACAACGTTGACCAACTCGCCTCATATCATAGAACTTACATCACTGTATTCAATATACAACGTTCATTGACACGTATCATAACATAGAACTTACATCACTGTATTCAATATACAACGTTCATCGACTCGCCTTATAACATAGAACCTATATCACTGTATTCAATATACAACGTTCATCGACTCGTCTCATAACATAGAACTTACATCACCATATTCAATATACAACGTGCATCGACTCGTCTCATAACATAGAACTTACATCACTGTATTCAATATACAACGTTCATCGACTCGTCTCATAACATAGAACTTACATCACTGTATTCAATATACAACGTTCATTGACTCGTCTCATAACATAGAACTTACATCACTGTATTCAATATACAACGTTCATTGACTCGTCTCATCGACCCGCCTTATAACATAGAACCTATATCACTGACTGAATATGAACACTGACAGTCTCCTGGTTATCAAAACAGCGACAAGGAGACCGTAGCAAAAAATTGAATGCATCTATATAGCAATCTTGCACGTATTCAAATGTCGAAAATTCCGTTTGCTTACAAACACATGCCTGTACAGTTGGTTTTAAGGAATGCTCATTCCTTTGGGGATTTTTGGGTAGTTTATACCTTTAAATGTTGAACAAGGAACATATAGGCTGGTTGATTTTCTCTTGTCTGAATTTCACAAAATATCGAGAGTATATCACCGTTTTCAAAGAATTATTTCTTACAGCCAGATCTCGGAAACATAATTAAATTATTCATATACATATCACTGCATTAGACTCCGTGACTCTGTACAGTTTACTTCATTAAAATTATTGTCTTGAGCTTAACGTTCCCTCAGTATGTGTATCATCATTTAAGTTGGAAACTGTAACTTTTGCAGTCCCCTCATTCTGTGACATAATTATTCCTATCAATCGATTCAGGTTACTGGTAACATAAAAAACATTGATGATATAAACACAGAACACTATTGCTAAATACACTATTGTCTTCTTTAACGTCCTCATACTTGTAAGGCGTTCCCTTGTCGTATATTCTCATTTACATGTTCATATTGATTAATCACTTTCTGTAAAGGTGCAAACATTTTGTTGTGCACTTTGTAACCCACGTGTCGCCTGTTCAAATGTGTAAAGTACTATAGCCCAGATCTTTAGGTAACACTTTCAAAACACATTGGGTCTCAAAGCAATCATGTTTCTAAATAAGTATATATAGCACAGAATAGAAAATGGCAAATCAAATTAATCAATTTTCTTCGACCATTTGACAGCAGCACATTATTGACTGCATTCCCACTTGCAAAAGACGCATTCCCGACTCACTATATGATTATTGTATACTTCAATATTGTTTCTCTTATTTTCCATATAAAACAGATACAGTATCTGTATGCTAATATTGCACACATTGATATTGCACTAAGATCCGCTAAGATCGATACTATTTCTATATACCGTTACTAAGTATTGCAGTTCAAAGACATATTTGTGTGTAGATTCGCTATAAATATTAAAAAACGCTTTACCTCAGAAGCTGATGTGTTTCGTTGACGTTTTACATCGTTCATCTGACTAGTAAATTAAAAGTACCAACACGATCAAGAGGGATATAAGAAATCAAATGCATATATAGGAAATATCGTTTAACGCAACCAGTTATCGGTAACTTCCGATGCATTTATCACTCTACCGTCGCTATCTCCTGTTGGTGCTATGTATAGTTATTCATATGTCACATATTTGGGTTTTTCTCGTCACATGCGGAAATTCCAAATGGAAGCAAAACATTACAACAATCGCGGGCGATATTATAACAGTTAGAATGCAGTCAATTATGTTTTGCAGTCAAATTGTCGAAAACTAGGCTATAATACGTTACACATTTGAACAGTTGACACGTAGTGCACAACAAAATGCATGCAGCTGTTATAGAAAATGAATAATCAATTTGTATATGTAAACAGAGACTAAGTTTATATTTATGTACATAGAAACAATGTGTGTATATATCTCTGATGTAAATGAGAATATACTACCAGGGAATGCTTTACAAGTATGAGGACGTTTAAGAAGACAATAGTGTATTTAGCAATGTTGTTCTGTGTTTATATCATAAATTTTTGTTATTTTAAATTCGAATCTATGAAACGTGACAGTAACCTGAATCAATTGATACGAATTATGCCACAAAATTCTGAAGGAATGTTAAGCTATAGAAACATGGAGTCTAATGCAGTGGTATGTATATGAATCATGTCATTATTTTATATCATTAATACACTTTAATAATCGAATTTTCAACCACTTGGTCTTAATCAAGATTTAAAAAAGATGACAACGGAAACTCAAGCGCAGTTCATTCCTGAGTCGAAGAGATCAACTTATTTTCCGAAGCCTGGCTTTAAGACATAATTCTTTGAAGACGGTGATATGTTGTAAAAGTATAATTTAAATATTTTTTTCTAAAATCAGAGAACCCCCAAACCTCTATGCTATATAGATGCATATTTTCTTTATGTTACGGTCGCTGCTTTGACAGCAAGGTATATCCCCCAGATACTGTAAGCGTTCATTTTCTTTCAGTCTTCAGAAAAACACATTCTCGATCGGAAGTTGATGTTTATACATTAAATAAAACTTATATAGCTGTGCACATTTTGATTTTATTCATCAACGTTTTTAAACTTTGAATATTCGCAATTGAATTAGTTTAGATCATGATCATGTGGTCAGATAAGCAGATTTATTAAGAACTGTGCGTAAAACCATGCATCAACTTAAACAACAAATGCACGGGAAAATGGTGGATTGGTACGATTTTCTTAAATAACATGGTCAATTTGGAATATCTAACAATACCCACATAAAAAAAACACACAAAATGGGCCGATTGCCAATTGAGCAACATGGAATAGCCGTTGGACTTGCCAAGGCCGGTGTCATCTGAGGTTAGTTAAAAACAAATACCTTATTTTTAATAATCCAAACAAATGTTTAAATAAATGTCGGCTACGAATCCAATGATTTAAGTTCTGCTGTCAAATAGCTTTGAGTGTTTTTGAACTTATTGTCATATGGATTGTTTTACGGTAACCTATTGGAAGTTTTCGTTTTGAAACTGTTTCGAACAGACTTATGGCCAGCTTTCTATCAATAGGTTGCCTCGTACCGGATTCATTCACATCAGCCAATTTCTTGTCAATCTTTCCCCCCTTGTTATCCGTTTTTCGAAGTCTCCACACGTTTTTCTTAAGCGTATGGCGGATTCCGCTTAATATCTCTTGCTCTCTTGCACATATACTGAGAGTCGACGATTTGAAAATCGTCGTATCTAATCGCCTTATCATTGTCAGAAAGCATTTTAAGAAATCATTCAATATGTGTGAATGGTGAGACTCATTCACCTCGTTAATTGTTGAACGCTTTTCTTTATTAGTGCTGCATAATCAGCTCTTGATTTCCCTTAATTTATCGGTGCAAGTTGCTATCTTTGTCATGCTTACATAAGGGAAATTTGACTTTCTATGTGCTATCCCATGATGCAACTCAGTTTTATTATTACTAGTGCACAGTTGTTCCATTGTATTTCACTTCCTCTGTGCCATGCAATGATGCAACTCAGTACTATCTCTATTTCGCAGTGTGTCGCCTGGGGGCCGTTTTATCAAAGGTCCTAAGGCCGGTCTTAGTTAGGACCATATTAATAAAACGGGGCCCTAGATTGCATGACTGTTCATCGTTCACTCCTGCGATTTGGCAGACTCTGGATATGTTCCCCTCTCCGCATGGGTTTTTAAGATACATAGCGCACATATGTTTCCTACCAGTCAGGCATCCAATTCAATTACAAATTATTATTAATTAAAGTAAAGTAAACTGAATTTATTCATTCATTCCCACTCATATCCTAATTGGTTTAAGAGCATCATAAAAAATGAATGAAGATTATTATTTTAATCAAATCATTTCTCTATTTGGTAAAGCTTGATCGATTCATATACTGACATGACAAACCGATACATATTACATTAAATACTACGTCAACGTTCAGTTTATACCAACTCAATCAACATAAGCTAACTATAGAATTACGTAGATAGATTCATGAAATAGCGTGATAAAAATAATTACGGGCGAGTTGTATTAGGGCGAGTTTAATTTTTGGCGAGTTATCTTTGTGGTGAGTTGTCGAGTTGTTCATTTAATATTACAGGTACCATGGACGTATGATGAACGTTTCAAGAACCCTTGTTGGTATGAGAAAGATGGTCTGCATTGTCTACCCTACTACTTCATCATCGGAGTGAAGAAATGTGGAACTACAGCCTTATATTGCTATCTGATTAAACACCCCGAATCGATACGTCTTTTTAAAAAGGAGCCGCAATTCTTTTCTGGAAACGGAAATAGTAAGTTTATGAAAGACCTATCCTTAGATGTTTTGCATATTAATAGACTAGACTGAACAATATATATACAAGGTACATAGGTATTAAGATTATTCAATTTACAAGATATGCGATGAATAATTGAATATTTGGTGTGTTTAGTGCCGTTTGCGATGGAATTTGAGATATATCACGGCCAGTTCACCTACTGTGGCGATTCCAGTGTTTGCGAGAGGTTAACACCAGTAGTTGTTACAGAATTCTTCCCAGGTAACTGGCTATTTTTCCAAATAGACAATTTAGCTCTCTGTTTAATGCCTAACTGTGCTAGTCACACAACTTGTTATGAATCATCGAGCCTGACTTTGAACCTACGATAAATATATAGTGTGCCTTGTTTGGCAAAAGCTTGGAATTTCGAATATAGAATGAGAAGGTATTTCAGAACAAAATAAGTCATTGATGCAATCTCAATAAATTTTATTTGCGGTTTTATTTCAAAGATGGCGGATAGCATATCTGATCTAATTTGGTTGTACAGACTTTATTTGCCTCATATATGTATATGTCAATAACAGTTCTTCGAATCCTGGTTAAAGGATAGCAGATTTTCAAAACAAAAATCTCATAAGCGTTCATTGCAAACCCGTCACTTCGAGTTAAGTGGTGATTTACATATATACAAAAAGAGTCATGGTAGCCAATTATATTAACGGAAAACCCATGCACTTTGTGGTGCACCTGCTACATGTATGAATGGTTGTCAGCTAATTAGACATTTAAAAATTAAAAATGATGATCATTTTTCAAGTTGACTACCATTTCTGGTTTTCAATTACATTTGTTCAATAATACTGTTCAAAGCTGATGGAAAAAAAAACAGTATCAAAATCAAATTATGCCTGTTGAAAATTCCAATAAAAGGATGGCGAGTCAAGTACTTAGCGCTCTCGACCGACAGTTCCTATGCCTCACTAAACACAAGTACCCTGACACGGTTATTATTATAAGCATAACACTCTTTAATCGATAGATGTTTACAGTCTATCCAAAGAGAAAAGTTTTAACTATGACCAGAGTATTGCTAAGAATGTGAGCGAAATAAATAAAGTTTAGTTAACATTGTTTTCATGATACGGGATTTAATTCCCAAATCATGAAAACAATGTTTATTAAACTATATATTATATACTCCATGATAATTTTCGTTTTTAAACGACAATACCCCTGTGCAGCTAATTTATTTTTAGCTCAGAAGTGGAGAGATCTGAATGACGTAATCTGCCAGTTTTGTAGTGACGTCACTATATATATATATATATATATATACATATATATTTTACGCATTAGGCAGACCCGAAGTATATATAGACCATCATTAGGCAGACCTCCAACTTAGGCAGACCTTTTATGGTCTGCCTAATTTCCATCTATTCTTTCGGAGTTGACTAAAGGTACTTAGTTGTCATTTTTTCACCAGAATCGACTCAACACGTAACCCCCTTCACAAATATTTTGGAATAAGTAACTAAATGTAAGAACAAAATGTGTTTTTTTTACTTTAAAATTTGCCAGTATATATTTGTGTTATACCTGTTTCCAGAGTTAGGCAGACCTTTTTATTTTTGAATTATTTTTTAAAATCGAGTGTATATTTTTAGTTTTTCTTTTTCTGTATCATTTTGAGCCAGTGATTGACAAAAGCTGAGAATTATATTGAAAAAAAATGAAAAATAAAGAAAAATCAATATTTGTCCCATTACTGGCAACGAGATTTGTATATTTGTTTCAAATTGTCCGTTACGGCACATCGGCATGCTTCGGGTCTTTTCGATGGTTTAAAATGGCGGCACTGTCATACAGGGAAGCGATTCTCATACGGTAAGTGATTTTATTTTGCTGTTTCAGTTATTTGATTGTTATTAATTCTGTAAACTCGACAGTATAAGTTCTTCTGTGTTAAAAACGATTTTTTACCGCACGATTTGTTTTCTTTATTTGGGATAGAAGCTGTTGGAATGTTCGAGCTCAAGTCACCTCGCTCCTAAAATTTAAATCTTTTCTTAGGCTTCTTTTAATCTTTTAATCATATTCGACAAACCATTAGAAATTAATGCACTACCGGCGAATTCATACCCCAGTCAAAACTTTTCAAATTTATTGTTAGCGTTTCAAACTAGAGTTTGATATTAACCGAGAGGCCAATTTTTATGAAAAAGATCTATCCCTTTTTGGGCATTGGGTTTTGGAACTTGATGTTCCGGGACAGGTGATATTAGACTACGGCCTCATATGGTCTATCAATTAACTGATTAATATATGCATTTACTAAACACAATAACTTCAGCAGTGATCCGTTATGGAGATTTTTAAAATAAATTTGAGCCATTAAAACTGGGGTGGGGTGGGGGGCTTATTTTTTATTTTATGTATGTTAAAACAAAAAAAATATACTGGCCCTATTTGAAATTAAATTTGCTCACATTTTGAATAACCCAGTCCTCTACTAAGTTTAATTGTGTTAAAAATTTATACAAATATGCTAGTTCATGATTGTGGTGTTTTTAGAAATTATGTTATTAATTTGAGAAAACTTACCTCTCGTGTTGTTCACATTTGACTGTCATTCGCCAAGCTCGCTTAGTACCAATATTCAATGTCAACCCCATATTATGGTGATAGTGACAACTTTAAAAAATCTACTTGTACAAAAGTACTGGTCCATAAGATATAAACGTTTGCAGTTAATGAGTATAGAAACTTTATATATATTCGAAATTCCAGATCCACAAACAGGTTTTTTCGGCACCACCAATTTGTTCAAGAATGAATATATCCCTTAACACACAGGTACATGTATGTAACTATAATTGCTAGAATTGATTTGATAAATCTTTCTCAAATCTGGTGATTTTCAGTTCTCCAATTCTAATTTTGTTTAATCATAAATTTATAAAAAAAAAAAAAAATAACATACACAAACTTCATTGATTCTCAAAGAATTGAAAATGCACTCATACTATTAACATTATTGAATATGATTCAAAACATGTTTTTAACCCCTTTTCATTTATAGGCAGATTCTGATGTATTTGCTAAAGGAACAGACTTCACGAAATCTTTTGAAACCTATCAGCCCAAAAGCTCATTTCTCCTTTGTTTCCTTCTTTGCTCAACCAATTATTGCATGAAAACGTGTCAGTCCGAAAGAATTTTTGTCAGTCAGGACTGGAGGACTGACGTCTTTTGCGTAGACTGAAGGAATTGTTCTTTCATACATGTATGAGTTTCCATAGATGTTTTCAAAACATTTTCATTATTTGCAATTGGCCTCAATTTTGGAAAGCATTCCATAATATATATATATGACAGATTATGAAGCAACTTCTCTGTTGTAGTTTGTGCAGAATTTAAAAGTTATGATGGCTGAAAAATGGCCTTTAGAAGCACAAAATCAATATACTTTTTAGCATTGGACACTAACATTTCCAACTTTGAAAGAACAGAAAAAGATTGAACACTGTCATTATATATACCATTATTCTATACAACAATAAATGTGTTATTTTTAGATCCTGAGATATTTGGCGTGCAACCTGAACCTTTCCTGCTCAAAATGTTTTGTCCGTTATATTTGAAGAGCGATAGCCTGCATAATTAGGACAGGACCATCTCTCCCCTTTGTTTCGCAACTGTTTTGCGTTTATACATAATTTACTTGCTATGTGAACCCCTATTATTTTCTTTTCACAAGTATTAATAATTATTTTTGCATAGAGTGGTTGTAGCCATGGTGCAGGCTTAAAATGGTGTCAATTTGTAGCAAGTATCTTCTTCTATCCTCACTGACTAAAACGTCTTTCTGAACAATAGCTTTGTTTCCAGCCTCTATTGTTTGCCTTATTTCCTAAATAACTCATTATTCAATGTGGTAAAAGCCTCTGCCACAATATTTGCAGTTTTTGGCTCTACTGGCCAAAGGCCTGGGCCCGTATTCACCAACACATCTAAATTCGATTTTCGGACTAAATCTAAATTATCTGACTAAATTACGTCGATTTAGATTTGGTCCGTATTCACCAACGCGTCTAAATTGTAAATCAGACTAAATATTTAGATTTTCGGACTAAATATTTAGGCCGCTTCGGGGCATGCTAAATTAGCCGACTAAATTGGAAACAAAATAGCGACTGTTTTGTGCCCATCACTAGAATATTTCAAATTGACTTTTAATAGGTGTAAAACCAAAATTTGGGGTCGAAAAGGGTTTGTAAGCGAGTCATTTATAGTTGTCTCCCGTTTCTAGCAGAAAAAAAGGACACACTTCCGGCCTGTGTCAAAAAAGGAATTCTGAGGTAGCGCGGACCCTCGCTTTAATATGCTGGATTGTTGATATTTTCGGGGAAAAAACGACACTTAGGTGTTTGAACACCTATACTGCCACATAAAGCTTAATAGTTGGATACCGAGTGAAGGATATTTATAATCAAAGATGTCGGATTACAAACGAACAGTCTCGAGTCGACGAAAATGATGTGAACTCGTGTCGTTAGCATTCAGAAATTCAGGAAACATATTTCAATGATCATGTAGGATACGAAAGACCGACAAGAGAGACAATGTGGGCATGTCTATAATGTTCATACAGTCAACATCAATCCTAAATCGGCCAATCTTACACTGGTAAGTTTTTCAATGAAACAAACAATATACAATTCAATGGGTGGGGTGATTGTGATTTCATAATCTGTTGCTCTTGATTTGTGTCAAGGGTTGATTCTTTTAACACAAACTGCCAATCGTTTCACCTGCATTTTATTTGCATGACTTGAAGAGGACATTTAAAGCTGCACTCTTATAGAAATTCATAAAAAAAATAAGTAAAATAACAATTGTTTTCCCTTATAAACCTTTATGAGGACATGTTTGATTCTAATTAGACTGTAGTATGAGAAAGCTTTCATATTTTAATTATTTAAATAAAGTTGTTTTTCCCTGCTCTGTAGGTACCGATTAAGGAATTGCAAGAAATAACGGGAACTAAATTATACCTCTTTAAAGGTTGGTGTCTAATACAAACATTCGGGGCTGGGGGAGATATAGTGTACACAAGTCAACTGTTATAAAAATAACTCAGTTCATTGAAGCACAGATACACAATAAGTCTGTTTATCTAGTGTTAAAGCATTATACAATTATGCTGTGTATGGGATATAGATGATTTCAGGTATGTCACAGAAAACTAACATTCTCTTATTTCCTAATAGTGAAGACACTGATCATAGTGCATAAGTACATACCGATCTTCACTATTATGAAATAAGAGAATCGTATTTTCTTGTGACATACCGTAAATCATCTTATAAACAGCATAATTAGTTTAGCACTAGATAAACATTTACTTGACCGCCTCGATGATGATGTGGAAGAGCGTCCACCTCGGATGCGGGCGGTCACAGGTTTGATACCTTGCCGGGTCATACTACATTCAAATTGATAGTAAAGCTGCTTTCCGTGGCGCTGAGGGTTGCGTAAGTAATTTCAGGTATGTCACAGAAAACTGAGGAAACAAGATAATGTTAGTTGTCTGTGACTTTCCATAAACAGCATTTGTATTACTTTA
Source organism: Serripes groenlandicus (assembly GCA_031761405.1). Classification (NCBI taxonomy): domain Eukaryota; kingdom Metazoa; phylum Mollusca; class Bivalvia; order Cardiida; family Cardiidae; genus Serripes; species Serripes groenlandicus. The sequence continues at coordinate 34,819,823 of JASEVX010000010.1, forward strand.
AAAGCTCTAGATACACATACTTATTGTGTATACAATGTATATGCCTCATTGAACTGAGTGTGTTTTTATAACAGTTATGTACATTTTATCTCAACACGGTTTGTATATGACATCCAACCTTTTAATACATTCCGGAATGAAAATGTACATGAACGGCTCCGTTTTTAAAATTCTGAAATCTTGGAGAAAAGTATAATTTGTGAGTGTGGGTTCTTGGGTAACATGTTTGTGGTTAATCCCAAACCCATTCAGCTTCTTACTTTTAAAAAAATCGATTTGAACTTTTGAATGAGTTTTCTTCCCTCTGGATAGAAATGCCACTTTAAAATGGAACTGTGTTCATATCAGACAGTCGAGTGTTTTTGTTTTGTGTTTGAGTATTGTTGCAGTTGGATCACTGACTGATGAGTGTTATTTAGTATTCTGATGGTCTCGGCCCATTTTTGTCATCCCATATTCAAAAATCGTATCATTGTAGGGACTGTTAAGATATATGTAAAGTCTGTTGTTTGGATATTTATAATTTACCCATTGCCTGAGCATGGGTGCTGCATATTCACAGATTTATTTGTGATTTATTTCCAATTTCCTAGTAGTAATGCTCTCAAATGCTGCGCGTTACTGTTTAATATACTGATCAATATAAAACAAGTAGAGCTACATGCATTTCCATTTTTGTGGAAGGATGGATGCATCTGTCACAAAATGACATGACATAGATGGTCAGCAAATACTAGTTCATTAAGAACTCAAAAATGGTTGACACAGCTCAATATTTGCAAAAAAAGACCATAAACTGGTTAGTTCACAATTCATTTCACACCATACATCTATAGTTAACACTTTTCCACATACAGATGCTTTCCTATGACTCTGTAGCAGATTTGTCTGTCATGAGCAATTTCTCTTGCCACAGTACTTTTAACTCAATTTAGTAAGCGAACTTACATTTACAAATGTAAAGAATATGTTATTCAAAATTCCAATTAGAAAATGACTGCATTTAACCACAGGCGTCCGAATTTCTATTACAGCAAAAAACCGGGAAAATCACACAATACCTCGTTTAAATACACAAAAAGTCTCTCTATATTGTCTATACGCTTTGATAAAAGTGATCGTAATGGTAATTTGGGGAATCCTGCACGTGTTACTATTAATAGCCCCTCTATACGTCCATATAGTATAATAATAATGACAAGGTGTGCAACGGTGTTTTACCCCCTCGCTCGATTCGGGCTATAATTTCCGCAGAAAAAGAAAAAGGTAGAGACGGGTTCATAAATGATTTTTCTCGTGATCCATCACATCAATATTTGCCAACCGACAAATACGCCGGCGTTTAATTTCAAGCTTAATGTTCATTATATTTTTGCAGTTGTCCTTACCTCCATGCGCTGACGTCACAGATTGTAACATTCCGCAGCGACAGATTAATCAAACAACGATTTAAAACATGGTCTAAACATTTTTTTTTATACTTCTTTCGAAAACGTACAAATAAATACCGTATTTTGTTGAATAATATTATTTTTGGAAGAAAAATGATTAAATGCCAACACCAACAAACATTGCTCAGGTACAATATTCTAAAAAAGCGCGTCATTTCGCGTTAAATATTCGCTGCGGAACGTGATTATTGTGACGTCAGCGCATGGCGAATAGAGCAAGGGGGTAAAACACCGTTGCACACCTTGTCATTATTATTAGCTCGACTATTCGAAGAATATGAGAGCTTTACTACTCGCCCCGGCGTCGGCGTCCGGTTAAAGTTTTAGAGTTGGCATTTTCATTCATAAGTATTTGTGCTACGGCTTTAATACTTGGAATTTAGTTATATCTTATACCTTTCTTCACATTGAATGCTGAAGATGCTGAGTGTGACCTTCTTTTTGGGGTAAAAAATCTGATTTTCGGTGGTTAAAGTTTTAGGGCAAGTTGGATTTTTTTTTGATTTTTTTTTTCTCAATAACTACTTATGCTAGGGCTTTTATATTTGGAACATAATTACATCTAATACCTGTCTTCATATTGTATGCTGAAGATTCTGAGTGTGACCTTCTTTTTGGGGTAAAAGACGTGATTTTGGGTGGTTAAAGTTTTAGGGCAAGTTGGCCTTTTCATTTAATTTTTAGCTCTACTGGCCAAAGGCCAGAAGGGCTTATGTCGTGGCGATTTGTCCGTCGTCCGTCCGTGCGTCCGTCCGTAAACAATTTCTTGTTAACACGATACAGTCTTCACTTTTGATTGTATCTCAACCAAACTTATACAGTAGTTAGATATCCATGAGAGCTCGGTTCCTTTCGAAAACCAGCCAGATCCGCCCATGCATGCCCTTGAAATGGTCAAAATTGCTATAAAAGAGCTTGTTAACATGATACAGTCTTCACTTTTGATTGTATCTCAACCAAACTTGTACAGTAGTTAGATATTCATGAGAGCTCGGTTCCTTTCGAAAACCAGCCAGATCCGCCCATGCAAGACTGGATTATGGCCCTTGAAATTGTCCAAATTGCTATAATTGAGCATGTGAACACAATAGAGGCTCCATTTACTATCTGATCTTCACCAAACTTAGATAGTAGTTAAATACTGATTAGAGCTTGGTTCCTTTTGAAAACCAGCCAGATCCGCCAATGCAAGACTGGATTATGGCCCATGAAATTGTAAAAATTGATATAATACAGCTTGTGAAAACAAAAGAGCCTCCATTTACTATCCGATCTTCACCATACATACAGTCATGCTCTGGATTGAAAATGACCAAAGAACCATACCAGTAGAGCATAGGCCCTCATGGGCCTCTTGTTTAATTTTTCTCAAGTATTTGTGCTACAGCTTTAATATTTGAAATGTAGTTACATCTTATACCTTTCTTCACATTGAATGCTGAAGATGCTGAGTGTGACCTTCTTTTTGGGTGGTTAAAGTTTTAGGGCAAGTTGGCATTTTCATTTAATTTTTTAATTTTTCTCAATAAGTACTTGTGTTAGGGCTTTCATATTTGGAATATAATTACATATAATACCTTTCTTCACATTGTATGTTGAAGGTGCTGAGTGTGACTCTTTGGGAATAAATGACATGATTTTTGTTTGATTTTAAGAATTTTAGATAAATTCATAATTTTTGGTTACATTCCTTTCTAATTGTGATCATTCATTTATCAAATATAATTCTTCAACATATCAAACGGGTTTTGCATGATGTCAAACATTTGGTAAACCTACGGTTTGGCTATTTTTGGACTCGGTCAGTTTTAACATTTGCGTTTAGCTCAACGTTAAAGTTTCATAATTCAAATCACTTCATACTTCACACATTTGTTAAGGACCATCGTACAATTAGGTTAGATAACTCCATTGTATCCTAAATATGGATTAATGGCCCTTGAATTACTTAGAAAAAAAATTTGCCACAATGTTTTCTAGTTTTTGTCATGGGTTATCCATTCAATTATGGATTATGTTTTGACAAAATATGTTCAAAGTCGTCTGCTGCAGAATTGCCATATGAGGGAAAGGGTTAATAGTACTTAAGTGCAATATAATGAAGTAGTGCTTTATGCGAATAAGCGGCATATAGTCGAGCGCGCTGTCCTCCGACAGCTCTTGTTACACTATAGAGCTATGGACGTATAGAGGGGCTATTTATATTAACACGTTTTGGATTCCCCAAATTACCATTTTGTTGTATGTGGGAAAGGCTTGACATAGGAACTAGTTTCAATTTTCTTGCTCAACCAGTTCATGAACATTTACTTGAATTTACTTCTCGAACTGTAAAGTCATGACCTTTAGATTTAAGAATTAGAGTATATTTATATTACAACAATTAAGTAAATTTTTTGTTAAGCAAAGATATGAAAAAATATCTGTAAGTGGATAGAATTGAAAACAGTGTGGGCTTGTGACAAAAGGAGAAAGTGCTTATGATGAGCATTTACTCCTTTTATCAAATTGAATACAAAATTTGCTGCTGCAGAGGCCTAAAAAAAGCTAGTTTCTTTATTGAACAATAAACTTGTTGATGAAAAGTCTTAAATTTGTTCCATAAAAGAATAAGAGTACTTTTAAATTCAAACATTTAAAGTCAATTATTTGTGAAACAAAGATATTATGTATTTTTTTTAAAATTCGGTTAAAGAACATTTTTAGAACATTTCAAGGAAATATCAAGTTCTTGAAATGTTCTACAAATGTTCTAAAACAAAATTTTAGAAGATCATCATCATCATCATATCAAGTTCTGCATATGTTCTAGAAATGATCTACAACATAATTCCAGTACACTTTTCGAATAATTTTACTAAGTCAATTTAATTAAATAATAATGACTTTGTATTTTTTAACTCAGTGTGAATGAATCACTTAAACTTGATCCATTATGAAGAGAAACAAGGACACTTCTAGAACACTTCTAGAACCTTTTTTTTTTTTAATGATTGCAACAACAACAACAGGAAGTTGAGATTTTAAATTTTCAAAATGGATGATAATGTGACATGTTAAAATTCTGGCAATGTTTTCACAAAACACTCGGTTATTATGGATTGTCATCAAATATTATGTACAAAGTGATTTGTAAATAACTTTTCTTCTCATTCTAATGATAGAGCAGATAGAAAAAACATAATATGAAGCTTTACAAGCACAGAATGTATTCAACTTGGCTTAGAAACACTTGACAAGTAAAACTTATGTTAATGAATGTTTATTCAGTGATTTAAAGTGAAATTCATCATCTTTTGTGACATGATTACTTTTTGGAACACTTTTAGGCTTTAGGCAGTTCCAGGCCCTGGCATTTTCAGTTAATTTTGTAATTTACTATAATGTCTAGGATAACCCATTTTAATATAGTCTATCTTAGACATGTAATAAATGCAAACATGATTGTAGTTTCTGTGAGTTTACTTTTAATTGAATATTTCTTGGATTGTTCTAGGTACATCCCACCCAAGCTCTAGAACAGATACAAGTATGATTCAGCTGTTTACTGAGCAGGTGTCCTGGAACTATTCTAGAACCATCCCACATCATTTCTGGAACAAACCTTCATTGTTCTGAAACCATTCTTGAACTATTCTAGAAAATTCTATAATTGTTCTGGAACTCTGGTCTAGAACTGTTCTGGAATGTTTGTGGGACAGTTCTAGAATGTTTATGGGACAGTTCTAGAATGTTTATGGGACAGTTCTAGAACGTTAAGTGAGACAATTTTTCCAGAAGAATTGTTCTGGAACTGTTCTAGAATTATTCTAGACTAGTTCTAGAACAACTCCAGAACAATAGAAGGGAAACTGTTCTCAATCTATTCTAGAATATTTGTTATAGAACTGTTCTTGAACAAGTGGTCAAAAAACAGTAGCATAACTGTTCTAGAACATCTGTCCCTGAAATTTGTCTCATTTAACGTAATAGAAATGTTCTTTAAATGTTCTAGAATGGATCTGGGCTTGTTCTAGAGCAGTTCTTGAACATTTATTCTGGAAATGTTCCAGAATATTTCGCAGAGGTATAGCTAAGTAGAGTTAGCTATAGTTTTGCACCGACAATATCATAAATTTAAAAAAAAATGTTAGTGCAAAACTATGACTAACTTGACTTAGACATAGTTTTGCACTGAAAAATAGTATAAAACATATACATGTTTCTCTCTTTTGTCCTATTTTAAAACATGTTAAATAGAAAAAAGTGTTTTTAAAGCGACTGAAATGTTCTTTATAATCAAGAAAGCCTCAAAATGGACACAATAAGCCCTGGAGGAGATATTAATCAAAGGGAACAATGTTTATTACAATGTAGTAACAGCTTCATCTGGTGTACAGATTCAGAAAGAGGAGTATCTACTTGTGAGTGATCTTCCAAATCAGTGGAGCAGTTTTAAAATCTGATGCAGGTTCAATTTTAAATGTTAAACCTTATGTAAGTTTGCATCAAACAATAAGAAAGAAAAAACTAATTATTTTCTTAACAATGAAATGCTTAGTAACACCTCATTCAAGTAACAAGAACAGTATGGTAGAAACCAATAATGTAGTGTTCACATCACACTGTAAGTTTGAAAACTTGATCCTGTTTTGCATCAAGTTTGGGTGACCTAGAAATTGAATTCATAACATTTGAAGCCACACATGTAGATATTGTGTAGAATACATGTACTGATACAAGTGAATCAGATGATATTGAAGTAATAATTTTTCTGACATATCAGAAGGAGTATATTCCTATATTCTTCAAATAATTAATTGATTGATTGATTGGGATTAAACACCGTTTTTAACAATTTCTCAGTTATATCACGGCGGCCAGTTCACCTACTCATGCATTTCTTGGTTTTCTCACACCAGTACTCCACACAACAATCTTCCCAAGCAACTGCCTGCTTTTCCACATAGACTTAGCCCATTGGTGGAAGACGAGTGACGCATGTCGCATTGACTTGTCAATCCTCGGAAGAAAGTTGGCCGAGCCGGGATTTGAACTCACAACCCCTGGATTGACAGCCCGCGTCGCTACCAGGGCTCGGCATTCAAATAATTAAAGACACAAACGATGAGAAAATCAAAAGGATTGAAGAATAACTACAACAATGTAGTTTAGGTTATGACAGTGAACATAGTTTAATGTCTGTTCATAATGACTATGAACTTGCTACAGCTGTGTCATCTGAAGATGACATCCCATTATCTAAACTCTCAAAAGTCTGATACTCTCGGTTAGATTTAGAGCACATCTCTTCTGGTATTGAATAAATGTTCTCACAATTTCAGAAGAAAATGTTGAATGAAACTTACTAAGAATCAAGTTTATCCAATTGTATTCTTCCAAAAAGAAAAAGAATAGAAACAATAGGTGCAAACTGAATTGAGTAGAAAGGTGTATGACATTAGGAAAATTTAATCTAGTTGATAAAACAGTTTCACCAAATGAAATGGAGCTCAGTTACTGTTATAAAGTAGAAAGGGGATCTAATAGTAAAGTAACTGACAAAACACTAATGGCCCCAGGGGTGGCAAAATGCTTTGTCCGAGTTGCCCGAGCCGTACATTTATACGTCTGGACAAGTGTATTTTTTCAATCCACTTGTCCGTGGACAAGTAAAATTTTCTGGTTAATAAATGAAAATGAATATTAAAGCCTAAACTTACTCGTCAATATTGACAAGCGCGGATGTTTACATGCGATAAACAATAATAAGAATGACCCAGAATTTTGCATTTCCGGTTTCATTTCCCCCCTCGCTTTTTCGTAACCTACAAGCGATAAAACACAAATAGCAACTGTTTAAGACCCGTATACAGGTGTAGCTTGTATACCGAATATGATATTTATCCGAATCAAATATTTAACGAAATATTTATATATCTTAATTATACAAAATGTAAAGCGAGTCAAGTGATATTTCGTTTAATTTTTTTTTACCCAAAATTTATTTAACCACGTGTTGAAAGGAAAAAACAATGGCGGACTTCAAATGTTTCGCTGATGTGAAATTGATTTTCGATGTATTCAAGTGGTAAAGAGGTAAGCTGCATATGTTTAGACATCGGTTATAATATGAATAACAGATGATTAAACTAGCAAGTACTTGTCTAAATGATTTGAACTAGTTAAAAATTGACTTCGATTTGGTTTAGCTGGGAGGGTTTCCGGAAATTGACTTTCACTTTCGTAATGTACACTGGATTCTTAAAATTTCACTATGCATCATAGACAGTTGAATGATGCAGACATTGAAAGCATCATATATGTTTTCAAGTTAAGAGAAACATAACTGATATATTAAGCCTTGAACTAAAAGTTAATGAAATGATCAATGTTGGTTAAAAAACAGAATTAAATGGTGACTTAAACAATATTCTGTTCCAATTGCTTTAACATGTGAATGTGTTTGATGTTATCCTGAGCTGGAGCAGAGCCACATTGTTGGTGTCCATATTCAGTCAGCTAAATAATATTAAACAATGGCCTAAAGTTTTTGAAAATGGCCCACTTTTTTCAGAATCAGTGGGCGATGGGCCCAATGTTTTCAAAATATTGGCAGATCTCTGAAAATGATGCTAATTTTAATATAACCTGGTTAAATGAATATAATAAAAAAGTCACAAAAATGTTGTTGTTTTTTTGTTTTCATTTATATAAAAATAGATATAAATACAGTTATTTTGAGGACTCCCTTAAAGGTTGGAGGAATATGAACCCTACACCAAGCACCAGGGAGTCCTTAAGGATCTATGGAAATTTAAGTTTAAATAGTGTCGAACCCTGCAATTATATGTCAACATTCAATAAACAACTGAAATTTAATACTTTTTATTTTCAATCTAAAACCATATAAATATAGAACATGCATATAAAATATGGACAAGTTGTCAATTCATACGGACAAGTGATTTTTTCTGATTACTTGTCCATGGACAAGTGAACTATTTTGATATTTGGCCACCCCTGGGCCCGAGTTGAAATAATTGTTCCAACTATTGTTGAGAGTGAATAACAACAGTGCATTGATTTTGAAAATTAAGATATAGTTGAAGACATTAACATGGAAGACTGCAAAGTTAGTAGCTGATCAGAGTGAAATACAATTTGAAAGTCATGGATCAGGGTTTGGGCATGGCTGCAGATATGATTGTAGAAGGGTCGACTATGAAGAAGCTATGGGGTTAGCATTACAATTGACTGGTTAGTGTCACTGGATAAATGGACCAGTAGTACTTGTATAGCGGCATTAAACACCAAACAATTGGAAGTTAGGAGATGCAATATGACAAAGGCAGTTTCTTTTTAAGTATTCTGCTCCACAGAAGAAGAAAGTAATAAACAGTCCAGTTCCATTAGTCAGAAATGAGTTAATTCATTTATGTGGATTTTGTCATTAAATGGTACAAATATTAGGGTTTGCAAGCCTTTTTTTCTCCGAACTTTGAATATTTCTCCTCAGAAAGTTCACATAGCCTTTAAAAATGCCCAAATCATTATTCAAACTGTAGAGTCACACACAGAAGGACAATTATTATGTCCATGCCTGTATTGAAAGGGCAAGTAGTCAAATTAGTGTGTACACAACTAATTTGTAAGAACTGCATGTCATAAAAATCCAAACCATGCTTAAGCCCCAGTCCATCCGACCGCCCGTACTAAAATTTGGCCATTCCGTGGTCAGATCTGTGTTGGGTCCGGGATAGTCCTGGATGGTCTGTCATGGTCAGGGATACCTCCCCGGCAATTTTAAACTCTTTAAAATTGCCGTGGTCATCCAGGACCGGCCAGGAGGATTCTTTAATTCGGGGTAGTCCGAGATGGTCTGTGTAGCGACCGTGTTAGCTCCAGGCTGCCGTGGTGGTGACCTGGGTCAGATCCTTGTTGGCTCCGTGTTCATCCGTTGAGGTGCCGTGTTAGGTCCGGGGTGACGATGTTTTGTGACTTAATTTCACCCAGGATCATCCCGGATCAAGATATCTATTGATCCGGGGTGTACCGTGTTGCTCTGTGTTGAGTCCGGCTTACGTGTGACTGTAGCTTTATGAAATGAACTTGTCATATTTTTTTTACTTCAAGTCTGTTTCCAAAATACTAAATTTTTTATCAGGATTAAGAAAGGAACAAGGTTTTTGGGCAGATTAAAAATAGAATCTAACAATTCCAATATAGCAGAAATTTAGTATGATAACAATGGTCCATTAGACTCGGTGGTTAAGAAGTCAAACACTGTTCTGAATGTGATTGTGAAAGATATTGAGCTAAATATATTGCAAAAGGACTACTCCATGTCTTACATTTGAAAAGTACAAAGAGCTCATTTCCTTATGTAGGTAGGGTGTGAGCCCTCATTCCCATTACATCGTTCTATGCAGTCATTTCTCATGAGATTCCCAACTAATTCATAGTACTGTAAGGCTATTTTGTTACCAATATGTACTTAAACAATCCTACAACAGTTTCTGTTTGTTGTAATAATGTACTTTTGTTACAATGATATGCTCACAAATATGTTGTGAATAAATAAGTTAACAACATTACTATTTGACTCTTTGCTCCTTAGTTATTTTCTTGAACAGTCCACCAAATCGAAAGCATTAATTCACAACTTATCAATAATGGGTGAATTATGTTCACATTAACTGACAGAGTTGAAAATCTGTGAAGGAAAGGTTCAGATTGCTCGTTACGAGCGATCTTAAATTTCCTTCACTGTTCCCAAAGGCCTTCTTATCCTACAACTATTCCTACATTGCTTCCAAATGCCTGCTTTATTGGATGCGAGGAAATGCGGTTTTATGGAGCAATGAATAAATAGTTTGAGGGCCATTTTATCAAACATTTTATGATAAATATTGGTAATCCTGCTCCATAGTCATTTTCTTGGACTGTACTAACTTGGAAGCATCAAGTCACCACTTATCAGTAATTAATGAACAATGGTTACATTGACTGTCAGTGTGACAAACAGTACAGGAAGATTTCAGATTGCTTCCTACACTGTTTTCAAAGGCATCCTGTATTGGGTGCCAGAAAAGGCAGTTTATGTAGCAAAGATTTAATATATTTTTTTGATGTATAGCATTTTGTTTGAATAGGCAAAATAAAGTTATATAATTATCAAAAGATTGAAATTTTAACTCTTCCTGCACCCCTTTCCACTCTGTCATTAAATATAAACATAATTTAGCCATTACTGATAAGTGGCAAATAAATGCTTTCAATTAAGAAAGAGTCCAAGAAAACTCTTATGGAGCATGTTCTATTTATTGCATTGTTCAAAATAACTTCATAATTAAATTGGTGAAATATATCTAACTTGACTTAGTATAGGTTTTACATAAATAAAAGATCAACATTTCATTAATTTTAAGTGCAAAACTATGTCTAACTTGACTTAGGTTTAGTTTTGCGCTGAGTTTTTTTCAACAAATCATTGATTTTCAGTGCAAAACTATGTCTAACTTGACTTAAGTTTAGTTTTGCGCTAAGTTTTTTTCAACAAATCATTGATTTTCAGTGCAAAACAATTGTTAACTCAAATAATTGATTTTAAACTATTAAGAAAGAGTTTCAGATTAAAAAGAATATGATCATTAGTTTTGAAACATTTATCAGCATATAGAACAGAAAAAATATCTACAAAATATCAAAAGGGAAAACATGTAAACAGTTTTTTCACTCTCCTGTAAAAAAAATTAAAATAGAGTTAGCCTAGTATTGCGCTGAGCCATCGATATGGTATTGCTTTGTAACTTCACACACTTATTGGACATCATCAAATGACCTTGCAAGACAAGTCCCAAAACTATATATCAGATTTCGACACAATTATGCCCCTTTTGGGACTTAGAAATTCTGGTTAAAGTTTTGCGTGCAACTACATTAAGAGTCTATATCTCTGTATTTACTTGATGCATTGCATTGCAACTTTATACAACCCTTCCCAACCTTCACACTATATAGATTATCAAGTAAGATAACTCTATCCTGGATTTACTGCAAGTTATAGCCCTTTTTTACTTAGAAATTCTGGTTAAAGTTTTGTTTGCAACTACATTAACCCTTTCCCTCATATAGACGCTTTCTGACGCCTCTGCAGCAGACGGCTTTTTGAAAACATAGTGACAAAAGAAGAAATTGCACAAAACGTGCAATTTCTCCTTTTGCCACAATGTTTTCCACTTTTCGTCATAGGTTATCCATTCAATTGTGGAGATTTTCTATGTTTTGACAAAATATGTTTTAAGTCGTCTGCTGCAGAATTGCCATATGAGGGAAAGGGTTAAGTGTCCAAGTTGAAGTTAGAAATTTGGGTTAGAGTTTTGCATGCAATGCCTTTTCTCACAAACAGCAGATACTGTTCAAACAAGACTTATCCAACTTGATTTATAGTTCTATACTATCAATAAAGCCACTATCTCAGTAACAACTGTTGACTATGGTATCAAATGGCCAAATAGTCGAGCATGCTGTCTTGCAGACAGCTCTTATATAATATTATAATTGAAGAAAAGTTTCCTCACATGCTATATTGTATAATTGAATGAATAATACATGTGCTATTTTGATATTTTTTCACTAAACAATATTCAATAATATGTTATATTTTATTAAGTAGACACAAGTGTGTTAGTGTAACTGTCAAAATTATAGTTTGATGCATATAAAGAATTGATTTAGAATGAAAATAATTCTGTTTGACTTCATCATTAACCCTTTGTCCCTTCCTAAATTTAAAGATGTCACAAAGATATTAAGCACTTTTCTACTAATGACAAATATGTAATTATTTGTAATATATATATATATATATGTCAATACTTATTAAACATCTGTTTAAAAAGTGGAAAATCTCTATAAATTGAAGTACAGGTACATATTTGAATAATAGTTAAACACAAATTGTAGTGTACAGGGCTGTACAAATCCCATAGCCTGACGTCCGGGACAAGTCGTAAATCGCATCGGGCAAGTCGCTGATTGCAAAATCTCAGTCTCGGACAAGTGGCATTTTCCGAAAAATCCAAGTCCAATTATATTAACCCATTTACGTAACAGTGAATGTAAATTCCTGTGTCTGGTAGCCCTGCTTAATTACTTACACTAATGTCTGTCGTGTATAAATTTGACTGTATGTTACATGCGAAAAACCACTCGCGCGTGACCATAACAAATCAATAACAGTAGGCGGAGTTACCCACCTGTCAGATCAAGTGGTTTCAGCCAACCGAATCGCGTCGGTAATAGTCAATTAATTAACGTGATATATATGTACCCAATAAGGCTATCCAATCATAACGCCATAAATCATCATCATCCAATCATAAGTGACAATTGTTCCTTGGGGCTGTGTTATTTCATGAATGCTAGGGAATTACCTATGGATCGGTCTCATTAAAATATTCCCTTAAATGTATTTTCATCCATATTTCTACTTCGGTATGCGATGATTGCAAACTGGTGCAAACCGGTTCCGAAAGACTTGAAAGAAAATGTTCGCCATGCAGAAGTTAATAAAATAAATTTGATCCAAATTAAAGCCAATACGACGACTTCTAGAAATTATCTTGCCGTTTATCAATTTGAAATACCTTCAAGATCGACATAATATTCGTAATATCAGGGACACAAAGAAAATTGTTTGGAATGAAATATACAAATGATTCCCCCGAGTATGATTATTGCCCAATCACGGCTTTGTTTACCAAAATTAATTAGCATAAACGGCGGGAAAAAATTCATATGAATTAATAGTTGCGAATTCATTGGATGAAATGAGAAATTGGGTCAATGACGACCCCGATATTTACATTCAAAGCTGTTTACCGATTTCTAATTCTCAAAGTAAGGAACAATGATTAACATTGCGCAATCATCAAAATGACGGCTATACCAATCTGACTAAAGTTCACCATCTGATGTAAATGCATAGCGTTAATAGGAGATGATTTTAATGAGATGGACCGCAACATATGAAACAAATTTAACGTTTTGTTGTCTTTAAATTTTTTTGACAATATTTTTTTTATTTAATAACTACATTGAACCTGATAAATTTGACTTTTGGTTGATAAAATTGAATTGATTTAATATGTCTTTCTTTGTAAAACTGACCTACGTATCGTACACTGCCTTGTTTCGGTGAGGGACCTAAATCGGTGACCTTAAATTTTGTTATCTTCAATTTGAAAAGTGCTATTGCATCATTTGATTATGTGGTCTCAAGTTTAACAATTCTGTCAATAGCTTTTGAATTTTTGTAAATATGGATAAAATTTTATGCAGATATTTCAAATAACCTAGTGAAAAATAATCTCTTTTCCAAATTTCAATTTATCTTTACTGAATGCTGCACTACAGGTCTTTTGAAATGGTCACTACCCTTAAATCATGTACATTGTGTGCTCTTAATAATATCTTTCTACAGAACTAGAAAAAAAACCACTAAAAAACAATTAAAACACTCTCAAGAAACCGCGATCCAAGCTACCAGCTTCCAAATAACCACACAATTCTTAAATTTGTCGCATGTTAAACTGTGTGTGCAGAAAAGTGGGACAAGTGAGAATCTTAGCAGGACAAGTGGCTGAATATTTTTTTTGTACAGCCCTGGTGTAGAAGAAATTGCTCATGATAAAAATTCTCTTTTTTCACTCTGCTCTAATCACATCAAAATATGTCTGCAAATGGGAAAGGCTTAATATTATTTGTAGCCAACAAGTCAATTGATTATGTTCTTCAGAGCAATGTAGTCGCTAGTAGCTGCCAATATATTAGATTCTTGGAAAAGCACCCTTTAGTTATTGCGAGCTGTTCTTATCTACGTCCTTGCAAAATGTAAACACGTTTGAACAGTGTCAACAATTTGGGGTTTTGACACATTTTGTACAAGTCATTCCAGTTGATATTAGAGTTGAATTGTTGTTCAAATTAACAGTGATTAGTGATTTACAGTTCGATCACAGTTTGTAAGTTCACATCGCATCCGTGATAAAACATGTTGGCAAGGCAATACACCGAAATCGTGTTTACCGCGATATTCATGAAAGTGACACTTTAGAGCGAAAAAGAACGAATCAAGTATACGGCTAAATTTACCTTGAAACAGACATTTATAGGGTTTAATTCTTTTCACGTCTGCATTTTGGGGTGACAATTGTCCTCAAAGTAAACTTTGAAGCAAGTATGAGCAATCATAGACGACACTTTTAGCGATATTTACGTACAACACAATGCATAA